>JAJOZX010002913.1:320000-400000 GCA_023014485.1 Bathynomus jamesi | reverse complement strand
ATTGGGCGCATGTTGTTCGTGAAACTCTCGACGCAACATTTCCAAATCGATGGATTGGCAGGGACGGGCCAATCCCATGGCCCCCAAGATCACCAGACATTACCCCGCTGGATTTCTTTCTCTGGGGTCATGTTAAAGATTTGGTTTATGCAACAGTTGTTCCAGATATCAGGACATTGCGAGAACGCATTACGGATGCAATTGCAACAGTTAACCCACAAATGTTGGAAAATGTGTGGCGTGAATGTGAATACCGTTTAGACATTTTACGTGCCACTAGGGGTGCACATGTGGAAGCTTATTAAGTTCATTAACTATGTATCAAAACTTTGTATGTTTATCTACTTATGATTAAAACTGTTTGAATACGAGTGTTTATTGCTTTAATCAGGGTAATCATTTATGGACACCCTATACATTTAATAATGACAATTCGTTCCAGACCACCTGGTGTCGTGGACTTACCAAATTATGAAGTGGCTGGCTGCGCATGGATGGGGGTTGGTGGGGCTTGGTGATGGAGTTTTATTGCTTGGTAGGTGAATCACCCTCCATCAGCAAATCAGGGAGATCTACTGCTGTTGATGTTAATGGATGGGGAGACTTCGGTGGATCTGATTTTCTTTTGCAGAAATAATCCAGAGTTGGTTGTAGCCTTCTTTTTCTCTTCTAAGATTTCCTTATAGCAACGAAAGGCTTGATTGGCTTCTCGAATGACTTTGGAGGATCTTTCTGCATTGGGGTGATTTTCTAAAACATCCTTCATCTTCCAGTGCCAGAAGAAATCCTTCAGATTTCCTTTTGTCAATGTCTTGACAATCTCTTCGTCCTCTTCATTTGACTCCTCTGGTACCTGTGCTCTTGAAGCTGCAACAGTTCTTCAGTGTTGAGTTCTTCACTATGAGATTCCAAGAGCTTTTTGACATCGTCCGTTTCCAACTCGAAGCCCAATTGTTGACCCAGCACATTTTCCATTTTCAAAATCATCTATAATTTTTAGTTTAATCTCCAATGTGGTCACATTTCTAGGCCTTTTACCTTTACCACCACTGTGTACATTCTTAGGAGGGGCCATTCTCACTTAATCTTACTAAAGTGAAGTAAAAAAGCAAATATTTTAAAGTAAATTGCGTAGTAAAACTGCGCAACGCCTGTCTCCACTGAGCGCTCAACAAAGACTGATGCCCCGCGGGCAGACGACGATTAATAGAGGGAGGACGATTAACGAAATAATGGTGTTAAACAGGGAATGACGATAGATCGAAACAACGATAGTCGATGGCGACGATTATAGAGGGACTATTGTGTGTATCTATATGTATATATACGCCTCGGTGGTGTAGTTCGCTGACTACGAATCCATCAGCCCGGGATCGAGACCCGGTTACGGCAAATGGCACGCAGCAAAACCCAGCTGTTCATCCTTCCACACAATAAAATTGGTTGGTAGATAAATGGCTAGCCTAGTGGTTAAAACGCTGGGCTGCTGGTAGGGCGTTGTTCGTATTCCACGTTAAACTGTAAGTTTAAGGTGGAGTGACAAGCTTATCCTTCGTCAGAATGAACAATTCGAGCGGAAGCAAAACCAAGGTTAACCAAAGTATATATATATTGCACTCTGACCAGCCTATTTGAAGAGATGCGCTCTATAATGAATTATTTTGACATTTCATTTTTTATCAGATAGAGACTATATAACTCAGTAGGCCCTCTGTATACACACACTTTTTTATAGCTAAAGATTACGTTAATTACAGCAGATTTGAACAAAGCTCAGGAAGAATTTAAAAATTTATGTTTGTATGGTAAATTAAGAATATTTTTGTAATGAAAATTCTGAAAATAATCGCTTTAGGGTTAAAACACCTTTCTCGCTCCACTTAAACAACTTTCTAAAAAATTAATGAATATAGTATAATTTTGCTCCTGTAATTCAAAATCTCAGAGGAATTTAGGGAAAAATGCTCCCATAAAGATACTGAACGCAAATTAGATGATTTCGCTAAAGGGTGATAATTAAAATAACTAAAAATATGAATTCAGATATAAAATGCTTTGAGCATCCGTAAATATTTAGTTTACAAAATAACATATAATTATTAACTTAATTTTTTTTTAACAGTAAAATTTGGGTTTTTGGTTTTAGGTTGTTTTTTTTACCCTATCCGACCGAAAATTCGTTTACACAGAAAGTAAATGTATAGTGTCAGTACATTACTTTCTATATGTTGCAGAAACATTAAAAAAAATATATTTAAAATATATAAAATAGACTTCCTTTTAATTAAATCTAGACCTACAAGTTACAGCGCAAGATTAATAAATATTTTCAGCTTATTTCATATTTCAAACCGAAAAAATAGATAATTATATAGACAATAAAATAACTGTTACATGTTATAAAAACAAAGAAAAATATCTAGCATGCGTATAAGATTTTATATTAATTAATGTTAGGCCTAGGCCAAAGAGCCGTATTTGTCGACCTTTTTTGTTCTGGCAACCCCATTTTCACAAAAAATTCACGATCCCCCTTCCCAAAATGATGATGTAGCACATACTTGAACTTCCAAACCATTTCCCATGTGATGATGGATGAAAAGTACGGAAAATTGAGTATCCAGAACTGGTGTTTGAAGCATAAGTTTTATATCCATTTGCAACTTCATTCTTATGCGAAATGGGCTTCTCACCAACGGTTGCAACTAAACAAAGCAATGAAATTTGTGCTTAGTCTATATCCAACCGAATATAAGAAGATTAACAAATGCAAAGCAGGCGCAGATATGTCATTAAAAGACATAGATTAACTTTTAAGATAATTACGACTAACAGAAAATAATTTCATCTGTAAAAGTATAGCATTACAATATTTTGTAATTTTCGTTGGAAAAATAAACTTTCGATTTTCCACGTAGGCGGATTTTTTTTTGCAAAGCACCGGACTCCTGACCTCCTGAGCATTTCCCGCGACCCCAGGTTGAGAAACACTGTTTGTAAGACATCTATTTCTGTATTTTCAACTCCTTTTAATAGTTAGTAGCAATTATAGCCAGGAAAGTATGCCATATTCAAAATCCAGGCATATTATGATCGTGGCGGACTCTTCGTCGAACGGACTCTTCGTCGAACGGACTCTTCGTCGAACGGACTCTTCGTCGAACGGACTCTTCGTCGAAAGATTTTTTTAAAAGAATTTTTCATTTTCATGTAAAATAAAATGAATTTGTTTAAAAGGAGGTTTATTTTCCTTTACGGATTTTTTTATTTGGAAAGAACTATTTTCATTTAAAAAATAAAATATATTTATTTAAATTTCGGAAGAAAGAAATTTTAAAATTGTGCCCCTATAAACTTACAAATTATGTGCAATAGCTTTTAGGGGTGCTGGTTAAGTATGCGGTCTACCATCTGAGTTTTGACAGAATATTTTCGTTAAAACTAACGAAAATATCACGACTTAACCTAACCAATTATCAGGGCGTACAGTTGATCTATTAGTAAATAGTAAATAATATTCCAGAAACAAACAATGTTATAATTAATAATTAATAGATCAACTGTACGCCCTTGATAATTGGTTAGGTTAAGTCGTGATATTTTCGTTAGTTTTTAACGAAAATATTCTGTAAAAACTCAGATGGTAGACCGCATACTTAACCAGCACCCTTTTAGGTATTGCTTTTAGGTATTTAGGTGTATATATTGGTAATTATATATATTTAGTAATTATATATTATTTATATATTAATATATTAATATATTAGGAGCAAGTGTAGTTTACGTTTCCCCGACACAAAAGGGGACACAAACTACACTAGGTCAAAGTTGGGGAACGTAAACTACACTAGGATCTTTAGGAGACATTTTGGACGTTTTCCAGTTTATGTACCGTTTTCTACAGTACGCAAAAATAAATTATATAAATCACTAAGTATTTGTATGAATAGATTTCGACCGTTATTTTTCTGTCCGGTTAAGTTAATTGGGTACTTACGTATTAACAGGGGGCCACCACATATTGACGATTGGTTAGGTTAGGTTGTATTGGTTAGGTTGTATGAAAAACGGTACACAAACTGGAAAAGGTCCGACATTTTTTAAATGAATCCATCAAATAAAACGTTAAAACTAACGAAAATATTACGACTTAACCTAATTAATCGTCAATATATATATACAGTGCCCGCGAAAAGTATCCGATCACTCAAGAAAATACAATATTTTCCCTTGATATTCAGAGACACGTAATTCACTTTCTATTTGTTCTAGCGACATCTGGTAACTTTGAGGTTGCTCGCTGATATGAGAGCTATCCAATGCATTCTCAAATTAGTGTTCTGGTAGCCTTCGTTGCGGGTGGCTGTGTCTCAAATTTGTCAGATTTCACTGTTTGTGTAAATTTCTTGATTTTTTTTTTTTTTTTTACAGAAAGTGGTGTAAATAAAATTTATATATAATGTGTGCTAAAAAACAACTTAAGAGTGATTGTCGAGGTGCTATTGTTGCTTTGCATGCATGTGGGAAATCACAGAGACAGATAGCTAAGGAATTAAACATATCCCAAAGTACCGTTAATTTATGGGTTTCACGGGCTAAGAACAATGGTGGCCTAACCACGCCAGTCCCTAAAAAACGATCTGGCAGACCGAGAAAAACAAATTCGCGAACAGACAAACTTATGAAACGTTTAGTATTGAAAAACCCAACAATAACTGCGAAAGAAATAAAATTTAATATGAATAATTTGTTATCTGGTGTTTCTGAACGAACTATCCAGGAGCGGCTCCAAAAAGAACCGGATTACCATCTCGCCATGCTGCTAAGAAACCGTTCATTAATGAAAAAATGCGTAAAAAACGTGTCGCATTTTGTAAAAAATACATTCATTGGACTGTTGATGACTGGAAGAAGGTTTTATTTAGCGATGAGTCGACATTTTTGACATTCAGAAGTTGTCCAAAAAAGGTTCGCCGGCCTATTGGCTCAAATAGGATGGACCCTAAATACACCCTAAAGACAATGAAACACCCTCCAAGTGTGATGGTTTGGGGTTGTTTCGGTTACTATGGGCGTGGAAACTTATATTTTCTTCCGAAGAACACAACTATGAATGGTGCACGGTATTTAGCAATGCTACAGGATAAACTTCCAATGGCAATGGCAATCCAAAGGACAAAAACATACATGCATGATGGTGCACATGTCACAGGGCCAAAATAGTGACAAAATGGATTACTGACAATAAATTTGATATTTTGGATTGGCCTGGTAATAGTCCAGATCTCAATCCGATAGAAAATCTGTGGCTTATAATAAAAAATAAGGTTGAATGCCACGACACTGGCTCAGTCGAAAAATTACAAGAGGCCATCAAAAAGGTATGGTGCAAGGAAATATCAGTGGAAGTTTGTCAAAACTTGATTAAATCCATGCCAAAACGTCTAGAACAAGTCATCCAAACCAAAGGACAGATGACAAAATACTAATATAAGGTTAGTATACATTTAAACATTGTTTTTTATGTAAAAAATACAAAATTTCAAGGGTGATCGGATACTTTTCGCGGGCACTGTATATTATATATATATATAATATTGACGATTGGTTAGGTTAAGTCGTAATATTTTCGTTAGTTTTAACGTTTTATTTGATTAGGTATACGCGGACAAAGTTCGGAAACGCAAACTACAGTAGGATAATGTAGGGGAATGTAAACTACACTAGGATAATGTAGGGGGAACGTAAACTTTACCCGGCTGTGGACGCTGGTTGGTTTATTAACCTCTAAATGCGCAATTACCTGGTTGGTTGATTAACCTCTAATTGCACCATTACATTATCTGAGATCGGGGTGGTAGAAATATGAAATAGCCATTTGACGATACGTCCGTTCGACGAAACGTCCGGCGACGAAAAGTCCGCGCACCATTATGATAGGCTATATTAACGCACTTAATGATATGCAATTAAAAACTGTCTACAAGCAAATTAATTGTACATTGTACTGCACATACACACGATATGCAACAGCAATTACTGTACTTAACTTTTCACTATTAACAAAATACCGTGTTATTTTAGTCGTGTAACGTAATTAAAGCGGTGTCCAAGTAACAATGCTTTAAAATAATTAGTCATATTCTTCTTAGTAATTAATGTTTATGCAATATACATGGTTGTTTATATTTTCAAACTCTTCAAATTCAGAATATTTCCACACAATGACCATCATTCATCGCTGCGAACTTCATTAGAGTATCAGCAAGATGGTTTTATGCAATGGATCCAGTAGCATCTGATTCTTTGACAGAATTCTGCCGAATACTGTACTTGGGTTTGTCATGATACACGAGTGTTTTAACATAATCCCATAGGTAAAAGTCGAAAGGGTTAAGTCGGGTGATCGAGGTGGCCTATCCATCGTTGAAAGATATCAACATGAACGAGATGCACCAAAAGTTTACGTTTTGTGTTATGTCACATAACTGCATAATCAATTCATTTTTATTTGACGATTTTACCGGGACTGGAGCGAATGATCTTAATATACTGCGGACAATTTTTCTTCTGCAACTAAGTGCTATTGGACTTGACATGAGAAGCGTAAGCTCTCAACAAGATGGGGCGATTTCCCACTATGCGGTTGCTGTTCGCAACTTTCTAGACGTGACCTTTCCTCAGCGCTGGATAGGCCGTGGTGGACCGATAGCACAGCCACCTCAATATTAAAACACTCGTGTATTGTGACAAACCCAGTAGCATAGCAAACTCCGTTAAAGAAACAGAGATCACTGAATCCTTTCCACAAGAACATTTTGCTAATACTCTAATGGAGTTCGAGCGTTGAATACGCATTGTAGCGACAAATTATGGTTATCTTGCGAAAATTTTCTAAACTTGGACAGTTTGGAAGTGTAAACAACCACGTATATCGTACACATATTGATTAATAAGAAAAATAACCTATTATTTTTGCACCATTATTTCCTCGGTACTCTGCACACTCAATAAAAAGATTTAATATGATTGTAAGGTATATCAAAAGAAGTTTTTTTAACATTATCTGATCACTTTTAGCCTTATATTTTAAGTAAAATTACTTTTGAGCAACATTTTAAAGAAACATTAAAAAAAAGGGGGTCTTTTTTTAAATTAAAAAAAAGAACCAAATAAAAACGTCGTATTTATATATATATATATATATATATATATATATATATATATATATATATATATATATATATGGTATCTGAAAAGTCACTCCCTATTTTTAAATTATTATTGTTCTTAAACGAAAATAGATATGAAAAAATTTCTTTAACTGAAATAAAGCTTATTTATTACCGTTTACTTTATTACAAAATTGAAAAGCTTCAGTACAAAGTTAAAATTCAACGTAGGCTCCAGCATTGTCCACACACTTCTGTAACCTGAGTGGGAAAATGCTGGAGAATTGCTCTTCATGCAAGATGGGGCTCCACCACATTTTGCATTAACTGTTCGTGCCTGGTTAGATAACCATTTCTCCGGACGGTGGTTAGGTCGTCGATAGGGAATGGGCTGCTCAAGTCCAGATTTAACGCCATGCGCCTTCTTTTTGTGGGGCTGGGCCAAAGAAGAAGTGTACAAATCAAAACCAAGGACCATTGATGAACTTAAACACAAAATTCGTGTTCTTGGTAATGTAACACGTGACTTCTTGAGAAAATCTGTTGAAAATGTACCGGTAAGGTTACAGAAATGTGTGGACAATACTGGAGCATATGTTGAACTTTAACTTTGTACGAGGGCCACTCAATATATTTTGCCACACCAATTTTTTTTTTCTTTCCAAGTTTCCTTGTAAGTTCCAGAAATTTTGTATACAAGTAATTACATACCTTTTCTACAAGTTTTTATTTTTCCACATAGTCTCCATCCTTTTCTACGGCTTTCCTCCACCTCGAAAAAAGGACCTTTATTCCTTGCTGGTAAAAATCCGCTGGGTTCCGCTGGAGCCACCTCTTAACCTCCTCAACAACCTCATCGTCACTCTGAAACTTTCTTCCACGAATAGCATCCTTCATTGGCCCAAACAAATGGAAGTCTGAAGGTGCCAGATCCGGGCTGTATGGAGGGTGGGGTAACACAGTCAAGCGCTTTTTTGTGATGGCCTCTCTTGTTTGCAAACTGTTGTGTGGTCTTGCGTTATCGTGTAAAAGAAGGACGTCTTCCAGTTTTCTCTCTGGTCGAACTCGCTTTATACGTCTCTGGAATCTCTGTAGGGTAGCAATATATGCCTCTGAGTTGATTGTTTGTCCTTTCTTCATAATGTCCACTACAATCACCCCTTTCATGTCCCAGAAGATGGTGGCCATAACCTTTCCTGCAGAGGGAGCCATTTTGAACTTTTTCTTGCGTGGGGAGTCTGCGTGATGCCATTCCAGGGATTGGCGTTTTGTTTCAGGTTCAAAGTGGTGTACCCAAGTCTCATCCCCCAGTCACAATTCTTAAAAGTAAGTCATCCCCTTCTGTCTCGTATCGAACCAACGACTCAGAAGCAATTTCTTTTCTTTGGGCTTTGTGATTTTCAGTCAGTTCGCGAGGAACAAACCGTGAACACACTTTTGAGTATCCCAGTTGCTGAATTATCGTATTCACACTTCCCTCACTAATTCCTAGCTCCAGTGATAGCTCCTTGTATGTGACGCGCCGATTTCATCGAATGATGCTGTTAACACGTTGCACAGTGTGAGATGTCACAGCCGATACCGGGTGACCGCTGCGTGGCTCATCATTGAGGCTGGCTCTCCCTCTCTCCAATGATCTTACACGTTTAGACCAGAATCCAACTGTGCTTCGATCAACAACAGCATCTCCGTAAACGCTTTGTAGACATTTGTGAATATTTCCAACTGTTTCCTTCCCTGCGGTTAAGAACTCGATAACAGCTCTCTGTTTACGACGCACATCACTGTCAGACGCCATTTTCGAAACTGCATTAACCATCGGTTTTATACAAGGGAGTTTAAAAGCGGTTTTATACAAGGAGGGGGAGGTTCAAACTGGAAAAATCCGGTTATGTGAAGCGCAGAAAGTTCAAACTTACGGCCCAAAAGACATTTCAGTCCCATGGCCTATTATTTAGCTAAGAAAAAAGGGTGAGGCAAAATATATTGAGTGTCCCTGGTATTAAAGCTTTTCAATTTTTAAATAAAGTAAACGGAAATAAGCTTCATTTCAGTTGAAGAGATGTTTTCAAATCCCTTTTCTTTTAGGAGCAATAAAAATTTTAAAATAGAAAGTGACTTTTCTGACACCCTTGTATATATCGGGTGATTCATAAGTCTGTTACCACTGTAATGGTGAATAAAAAATAACTACAAACCACAGTAACCTGTGATGTTTTTTTATTTGAGGTTTTTTACACAATTACACATTGGAAATCAACAGTGGAAATTCTTTCTTTTAAATCAATGACACTATGAGGTTTTGTTGCATATACCCCATCCTTCACCATACCCCATATTTTCACAAATCAACAATCTGAAACACAGAAAATATTTCACCATTACAGTGGTAACAGACTTATGAATCGCCCATATATATATATATATATATATATATAATATATATATATTATATATAAGCGTCAACATTAAACCATGTTTTTTACCAATTAGGTCAAACTTTGTAAATAAGTCGGTTTTTCTTGTGCTCTACTTTTTTGCGGTTGTGACGCTATGTCAGGTTAGGTTAGATTAACCTAGCCTAAACTAACCTAAAACAAATTAGAGGGTGTGTAAAGTCCGAGGAACCATAAGAGACGACTTGTTTGACTTCGAATTTTTTTAATTAAAATCCTGAAGCGAATGAAATTCGAAAAAATAATCATTGTATACGGTACAAAAAAATCTTTCGCTAAACTTTCTTACAGAACCCCCTCCCTTACTTTAACACAAGCGAAAGTGATTAAATATTTGAAACTAAAAAATATATTGTCTGTTCGACCTATTGTATAAGAATTGGTCGGGGACGAAAATTTCCACAAATGTTCGACTAAACTGGGTATGTCTGCGTAATATATATATATATATATATATATATATATATATATATATATATATATATATATATATCGTACGGGTTTGGCGACCCCACCGTCCGCCGAAAGTTGCAGCTACTTCCGCATCTTCTGCGATACAGGAGGGGAAAGATTGGGCTAGGCACCCATCCTTCCATCTTTCTCCCTACGAAAAGTAACAATAGCCTCGGACCGGGTTGTTTTTTTGTCTTTTCACACAATTCGTTAGGAAACGAGATATTGATGATGTAATATATATATATATATATATGGGATGAATTTCACAATAAAACACGTGAAATGAATGAATGCTTGTGGGTTTGCAGCATATATATATATATATATATATATATATATATATATATATATATATATATATATATATATATATATATATATATATACCGGGTGTCCGAGAATTATCTGTACAATTTTTGGCTGTTATTAAAAGTCAACCATGAAGTGTAGAAATTCCAGTGTTGTCCCATTTTACAGAATCTCATTATATATACCGGGTGTCCGAGAATTATCTGTACAATTTTTGGCTGTTATTAAAAGTCAACCATGAAGTGTAGAAATTCCAGTGTTGTCCCATTTTACAGAGAATCTCATTAGTTTTTTCTGATACCAAGTTTTGACAAGTTTTTAGAAATGTACGCGGGTGACAGACATTGATGATTTAAAAGCAAGAATCACAGCTGCTATTGAGCGAATTGATGTGGATATGCTGCAGCGTACATGGCAACATTTGGAGTATCGATTGGATGTTTTGCGAATCACTAATGGTGCACATATCGAATGTTTGTAACAACGTTACTTTAATAAAAGAAACTTTTGAAAATACAGATTCTAAATAATCTTGTTTAAGAATTTTACGTGTGTTATCAAGAATTTTATTAAAAGATGAAATTGTACAGATAATGTTCGGACCCACTGGAATTTCTAAAAAACTTGTCAAAACTTGGTATCAGAAAATACTTAATGAGATTCTCTGTAAAATGGGCCAACACTAGAATTTCTACACTTCATGGTTGACTTTTAATAACAGCCAAAAATTGTACAGATAATTCTCGGACACCCTGTATATATATGGTGTTTCATAAGTCTGGTCTCAGAGGAAAATTTATTTTAAATTAAATTTATAAAATTAATATATTACAACGAAAACAAATGTTCAAAATGATGTCCTTGTTGTTGTTGTTGTTCGCACTTGTTGATACGATGTTCCAAACTTAAACGCATACGTGCCAAAGTCTCTGGTGTGATTTGTGCACAAACAGCACGGATATTTTCTTTAAGGTCTTCAATGGTACGTGGACAGTCAATGAACACAGCACACTTAAGGTGATCCCAGAGAAAACAAGCTAGGGATGTGAGGTCCGGGGATCGTGGTGGCCATTCGATTGGTCCCCTGCGCCCAATCCATTGCCCAAGGTGAACTTCATCTAACCAACGTTATACCTCACGGCCAAAGTGAGGTGGTGCTCCATTCTGCTGAGAGTAAAACCGATGTCGCACTGCGAGTGGCATTTCGTCCAAATACGGTTCCAACACACCATTCAACAACTGGAGATATCGTTCGGCATTACTGTAAGTCCTCCTTCCAGAAATACTGGTCCCAAAACAAGATTTCCATGAATGCCACACCACACCATTACTTTTGGGTTAGTTTGGTGATGAGCATCAACAGCGACATGAGGATTATCCTGCGCCCAGTACACAGTGTTGTGTCGGTTTACGTATCAGTTCAGGTGAAACATGCCTCATCGCTAAACATGATATCGTCCGCTAGGTTTCTTTTTGACTTAAACCATTCACAAAATTGAAGTCGTCGATCTGTATCATCCCCATGTAATTCTTGTACAAAATGTATCTTGCACGGATAAAATTTGTGACGTTGCAATATTCGGTGTACAGATGTCTCTGAATGTCCACTTTCATATGCAATCTTTCTCACCGATCGTTGTGGACTTGCTGCGATCGTGGAAAGTACATCAATACTGCTTTCAGTATTGAAGTTCTCGGGCGACTTCCTCTTGGTTTGTCCTGAACACTCCCGGTCTCCTTGAATCTTGAAAGCATTCGACCAACAGATCGCTGACCAGGTCGTGGTTTATTGGGATGACGACGGTGAAATTCTTCAGCTGTTTGTCTTTGGCTAAGATCAAAAGCATGCAAAAGAACAATTTCCGCCTTTCCCTGAGGAGTGTAACTCACGTCCATATTAGCCACTGAGTGCTATTCTACCTGCAACCAAAAAAAGGTCCAAAAGAAGACATCAATCTTAACATTTTTTTTAGTTCTAATACATTACTTTTGTAAATTTAATTTAAAATAAACTTCCTACGAGACCGGACTTATGGGACACCCTGTGTGTGTGTGTATATATATATATATATATATAACTGAAAAATTTGTCTTAATGTTCCCGTATAAAAAAGAAGAAATTCGACAATTAAAAGAAATTCAGCGAAATTTCACATCCAAAATCAATGGCTGCAAAGAATTAAATTACTGAGAAAAACCACGTAAATTAAAACTACAATCGTTGGAAAAAGGAAAATAGACGTACACGATAATTTAGACATGGAAAATAAAAGAGAAACTAGTTACTATTCTCAAAATGAACCCTATAACCGTCCAAACAACACTGGAAATTGGGAAAGGCAAATGTGCGATGTCCTCAGACTGAATTAAGACAAGGCAAGGAACCACAGACGTCCGTATATGGGATAGACCTAACTCGTGGGATTTCAAGACGTTTTTTTTTACTACACCCAAACTTAATATTTATAATGTAATCATACTTTTTAAATTTAAAACATTTATTATTATTATTATTATTATTATTATTAACTAGTTTCACTTGTAAATTTTAATTTAATAAATGTTTACGATCAAAAATAGTCAAACGATTAATTATTTTTAATTATTGTATGAAATTGAGGTATGTGGCAATTTTTGCCAGAGATACCCTATTATAATATACGTAGAGCCTCTAATTCGCAGTATTTGGCAACTATCGACAGAAGTTAAAGACGTTTAATCTCTTTTACATATTTAGAGAGCGATTAGACGAGTAATACAACTCGGGCAGATCCAGAGAGGGGGGTGGGTGCCAGGGGGCTTAATTTGGAGGCCCCATACGAAATTAGGTAAAACGTTTGAATGCTTATGTCCACGTTGCTTCAATTAAGCCCCCTGGTCTCCCCTCTGGATCCGCCTATGATACAACTTTTTTTCCAAAAATATACGACATTCAAAATGCTAAAATTTATGCTAAAAACAATTACAATTTCATTTTACATGAAAATATTTAAAATATGCCTGATTTCATTTATTTTTCACCAAAGTCAGTTAATTTTCTGTGCTCTGTCGACTTTCATAACTTGTCTGCAAATCTGCCCCTCGAACAGCTGTTTAAATAATGCGGTGTCCAGTGTATCCCATATAGGACTGTGCAAGGAACACCCTCAATTCCGAATCCTTGTCGTCAATGCCAAAATTTTTAACCACTTATTGAAAGAAATAAAAAATATTACGAGTGTCAATATAGATACGTTCAAAAAAGAAGACTAAACACGTGGTTGAAGACAATCCGAAACTAGGTGTTCTTGGCCAAATGAGACTGAGAGCTCAAGAAACTCTCTCCTTACCAAATCAACACTTTAGAGGGATCGTTGCTGTGAAGCGGCATCGAAGTTACCAAGTGTATATATATATATATATATATATATATATATATATATATAGTCATGCGGTTTGCTTCTACAAAGCTTCAATTTAATATTTAGGAGAAATCCAATGACAAGGAGGAATGTAAATGCCATGAAAAGTCTTCTTTAATGCGCAACGTTTCGAGCAATACGCTCATCATCAGGCTAGATAATAACAATATGAAATTAGAATCAATAAATAAATGTGAACAAGACAAAATAATTTCTATAAAAACCTATTCATTAAAAGCAAATTTTAAAAAGACTAAAAGAAGAGGGTTAAATTCAAAGTTATAAAAATTTACATATAAAATTACAAGAAATTAAAAAACTATTTTTAAATTACATATAGTAAATTTGAAATTAGTACACTGGAATAATTAACACTAATACAATGGAATAATTAACACTACGAACCTTTCAATGCTGGTTCCGAGGCACGAGTAATTTAAAACAAAACAAAACAGGAAACAAGCTATGGGTTGGGCGGTTGGAGAGTTATAAGTTAGGGGAGGGGGGATTATAAAAAATTGGGGAGGGGGGATTATAAAAAATTTAGAGGGACAGCTGAGGAATCCACGTTTAGAGAAGGGGTCAATGTTTTAATATAAAGAGATTCCAAAATTCTAAGTGAGTTAGGACAAGAATTACAACCGAGAATTTTAAAATTATCTAAAGTGACATCAGTTTTACATTTTATACTATGTTCCCGAATACTAGAGGCTTCTTTTTATTTAAAATTTTACCTGTTCGGCAACTTATTCCCATATGCGAATAAAATCTAGCCCTGAGGGAGCGCACGGTGCTGCCAATATAAGTACCAAGGAGACACCTTGGGCAGGTAAATAAATATACAACACCGCCGCTACGCAACGAATCAGGAGTTCGATCCTTCGCTGAGAAAAGCTACCTAAAGACATTTTGTTAATAAATATAATGCGAAAAACAGTATGATAAAAAAATTTTCTTAACAACTTTGTAAATTTAAGTTTAAATTCTTTATTCATGGGACCCATTTCAGGTACCAGGAAATATTTTATATCTTTAGGCACTGAAAATACAGGGAAGTTGAGGGCTATAAACATTATTTAAGAAAGATCTTATTAGTTTATCTACATATTGAACAGGAAAATTATTGGTAAATATGATCTTAATTATTAAATTCATCGTTTAGTAAGGTAAACTAGAGGTCAAAATTACCATAATAGTTTTCCTGTTCAATATGTAGATAAACTAATAAGATCTTTCTTAAATAATGTTTATAGCCCTCAACTTCCCTGTATTTCAGTGCCTAAAGATATAAATATTTCCTGGTACCTGAAATGGGTCCCATGAAAAGAATTTAAACTTAAATTTTACAAAGTTGTTAAGAAAATTTTTTATCATACTGATTTTCGCATATATTTATTAACAAAATGTCTTTAGGTAGCTTTTTCTCAGCGAAGGATCGAACTCCTGATTCGTTTGTGTAGCGGTGTTGTATATTTATTTACCTGCCCAAGGTGTCTCCTTGGTACTTATATTGGCAGCATCGTGCGCCCTCAGGGCTAGATTTTATTCGCATATGGGAATAAGTTGCCGAACAGGTAAATTTTAAATAAAAAAGAAGCCTCTAGTATTCGGGAACATAGTATAAAATGTAAACTGATGTCACTTTAGATAATTTTAAAATTCTCGGTTGTAATTCTTGTCCTAACTCACTTAGAATTTTGGAATCTCTTTATATTTAAAACATTGACCCCTTTCTAAACGTGGATTCCATCAGCTGTCCCTCTAAATTTTTTTATAATCCCCTCCCCAATTTTTTATAATCCCCCCTCCCCTAACTTATAACTCCCAACCGCCCAACCATAGCTTGTTTCCTGTTTTGTGTTTGTTTAAATTACTCGTGCCTCGGAACCAGCATTGAAAGGTTCGTAGTGTTAATTATTCATTGTATTAAGTGTTAATTATTCCAGTGTACTAATTTCAAATTACTATATGTATTTAAAAATAGTTTTTTAATTTCTTGTAATTTTATATGTAAATTTTTATAACTTGAATTTAACCCTCTTCTTTTGTCTTTTAAAATTTGCTTTTAATGAATAGGTTTTATAGAAATTATTTTGTCTTGTTCACATTTATTTATTGATTCTAATTCATATTGTTATTATCTAGCCTGATGATGAGCGTATTGCTCGAAACGTTGCGCATTAAAGAAGACTTTTCATGGCATTTACATTCCTCCTTGTCATTGGATTTCTCCTAAATATATTATATATATATATATATATATATAATATATATATATATATATATATGCGCCTCGGTGGTGTAATGGTTAGCGTCGCTGACTACGAATCATCGGCCCCGGGAAGGAGACCCGGTGACGGTAGCCGGCGTCAGGCAAAACCAGCTGTTCATCCTTCCACACAATAAAAGGGGTTGGTAGATAAATGGGTACCCTGGGTGTGCCTAGTGGTTAAGACGCTGGACTGCGGTCCATTTTTACTCTACATATTATAGTGAGCCTACCGTCGCATAGGCCACTATATCTATATATATATATATATATATACCAGTGGTGGGCACGCGCAACGATTTTTGTAGCGCCGCAACCGCAAACCTGCTGAAATAGTTGCGCCGCACGCGCAAGCGCAACCCTTTTCAAAAAGTTGCGCCGCAAGCGCAAGCGCAAACCAAAATGTTGCGCCGCAAGTTGCGCCGCAACTGCCCACCTTTGTATATATATATAGTAAACCCTCGTCCAACGAGTGTTTGTCTAGCGCGAATTTGCTTATGCACGGAAAAAATAAATGCGAACAATTATTTGCCGAAAGAAGAAAATTTGATTATACACGGTCCGCCAAGCACGCTGTAATACAGTAGTACTGTACGCGTG
The DNA here is from genome assembly GCA_023014485.1 of Bathynomus jamesi. Lineage (NCBI taxonomy): Eukaryota > Metazoa > Arthropoda > Malacostraca > Isopoda > Cirolanidae > Bathynomus > Bathynomus jamesi. Next base: position 383,337 of record JAJOZX010002913.1, on the reverse strand, counting down.
CCAATGCGCGCTCGTGTTTCTCCTACACGCTCCACACTCCCGCATCTCCCCTCTCGCGTCACCCCTCGCATCACCCTTTGTCTCAGTCCCGCTATCGCGTTAAGTTCAGTGAAGTTGTGTGGATTGTTTTTTGTCGTATTTTGCCGTTTGTTTGTGCTATTATCCTTAGAACAGCAGTATGGCACCAAATCTGCAAGTGATAGTGAAGAGAAGGGGTTCTTTTGCATTATCCTCCCAACACTAATTTTTTTATATAATGTTGGTTTTGGTTTTGGTTATGGTACTTTATTTTCCTTCCATTATAAAAAAATTAGTGTTGGTATTAGGTTAGGTTTGGTTAAGCTAGTTACGGTAAAAACAGCCCGCCGCCATTATAAAAAAAAATTAGTGTTGGGAGGATAATGCAAAAGTACCAAGAGAAGTCGTAAGGTTATGACATTAGCCGAAAAATAAAGATTCTAGATAAGTTGCGTGTGGCATGAGAGCATAATATCACGGCCGCGAGTATCACGTGAATGACTACCATACGCACCATCCGAAAGAAAGAAAAGATACGTGCTATTTTCACGTGCTATTTCCCTACCTATATACAATATAGGTAGGGAAATTCATTTGTGTGAATAAAAAATCTACGATCTAGTATTAATGGGAGACTTTACGCGGCCGCGTTCACGTATCCCCATTTATCCCATAAGGTATTTAAGTTTGTCCAACGCGGGATTACCTAACGCGCTGTCCTCGAGGAACCTAACCCCCGCGTATGACGAGGGTTTACTATATATTATATATACAGGGCGTCCCAAAAAAATGTATACACACTTTAAATACTTTAAAGGCAGTGTTTATTAAAATACATTTCATTTCAAAATGTATAGAATCTACAGACATTATTTAATGTTTTGTCACGCCTGTTTTCAAACTGACGTCCGTTCTGGTCCAGGCACTGCTGATAACGCGAAGCAATGAATCGCAAACATCACGAACATTTCGTTTGGTATTTGTGTGCATTCTCGTTCAATGGCTGCTCTCAATTCAGCGACTGTTGCAGGTTTTATAGCGTAGGACTTTGTCTTTTAAGTATCCCCATAAAAAAAGTCTAGTGGTGTGAGGTCTGGTTGACGCGGAGGGTATTCTACGAAACCCCTTCGTCCAATCCACATCCACATCGTGCCAAGTACCACTCGCAATACTCCACTCTTCAGTCCCGGATCATCATCTTCATTAATAGCATGGACTAATCTTGGAATGTAACTTTTCCATTGACAGCGCTTCAAAATGCGTTGGACAACGATTCTGAAATTCCTACCTCACGACTCGCTTGCCGCACAGATTTTCTTGGACTTTGTGATACGTTTCCAGTACTCTTTCTTGCTTTGTGGGGCTTTGTCGATGTCCGTGGTCTTCCGGAACGCTTCTTGTGGACATTCTGAACAGTTCCATCGGCTTCAAACTATCTCTAATTCGAGTGATGTAGTCGCAGTTGGTGGATCTGTTGAAACTCCCTCCTAAACTGTCTTTGCACTTCAACTGCGTTTTCACACTTCCAGTAGCATTTTAGAATGAATTTTCCTTTGTTCAAAGCTTAGTCTGACTTCATTATTATTATTCTAATGGGTTTAACTTGGAAAGAAAGAAACATCAATGAGCTCTCAGCTGTTAAAGTGTGTATACATTTTTTTGGGACCCTGTGTGTATGTATATATATATATATATATGTGTGTGTGTGTGTGTGTGTGTGTGTGTGTGTGTGTTTTAAAAGCTTTTATCTTTACAATGGAGAGACTCCTTTAACTTCATTTAATATAAATAAAACTTTTAAAAATCCATTACTCAAAATAGTCACAAAAGTGAAACCAGTTACATACACATATACAATATATTGTGACTACAAAAAAAAACGCTCACTCTCTCTCTCTCTCTCTCTCTTCTCTCTCTCTCTCTCTCTCTCTCTCTCTCTCTCTCTCTCTCTCTCTCTCTCTCACACACACACACATATACGAATAGATTATATACCTTATATGCATAAGACCAAAATATCTTACTTTTACACGTTCCACAGAGAAAATATGATAACGGAAAAATCATTTTAAAACTAAATTTAACGCATTCTCGGCTATAAAAACCCAAAAGCCGCATTAAATATGTATGTATAGGTACTATTTTAGTCCTAAGTCCTTTTTATGTACATATATAGGCCTATAGGCTTATACCGGTAAGCCTACTGTCACAAACCAAACAGTTTGTCGCAACTCTTACGTATAAATTTATTTTTCCAACTGGCTGACGAGACACGATACTCCCTCAAGACCAATGTATTCCATAGTTGTAAGCTAAGTCCTTGACATACACCAAAAATGTTTCTAAAATTCTGTTTCTTTTTTGCTATACTGTTATTCGACGTAATAAAAGGCAAAATTTTATATATATATATATATATATATATATATATATATGGGCTACGTAGTGGCCGATGTCGTAACACCGCTTCTCGGAGATCAGCGAAGTTAAGCGACATTAGGTCTGGGTAGTAGTTGGATGGGAGACCGTCCTCTGCGCCCAGATTATGTAGCGACCCGTGGTTCAGATCCCACGTAAAGCTGTAGGTCCCCTCCGTCATATGACCTTAGATGTTGCGAAGGAGGTTAAACAACCCCAATTAAAAAAAAAAATATATATATATATATATATGAGGAATTTATAAATAGCGAACAGAGAAAAAAAATAGAAGTAACGAAGATAGTACATGAGGAAAGAAAAAGCGCGTAAACGGGAAGCAGAAATAAAAGAAGCACCAACAGAGGAAACAGAAGCACAAAACCAAATCTAAAGATTTCAAACAAAGGACATTAGCGGCGGCAATAGGAAAAAACAATTAGACAATAAAGAAATCAAACTGAAACCACCAAAAACAAAAGCCTCAAGTAAAAATGGAGAAGAAACTATATGTAAATACTATGTGAAAGGAATTTGCAGATATAAGGGAGGACAATGTATTTACGAACACCCTCCCTTGTGCGACTACTTCTACAATAATGGTCACTGCAAATTCGGTGGAAACTGCAAATTCTACCATCCGGACATTTGCAAGACCTACGCGACATACGGAACCTGCCAGTACGGGAGAAAATACTACTACCATCATCTCCCGACAAGTTCAAAGGACAAAGGACAAGTTTCAAATGACAACAGGAGGAATGTGAGAAAAAAAAATATGTACACAAATAGCAAACAAAACTCTTTAAACACAAATAGCAAACAAAAATTTTTCAACATCTCGGACACAATACGGCTGCTAAGTCTTATACAGCACATGCAGCTGACACAGCTGGGCACCTTCGAGCCGGACCGCTTGGTGGCAAGAAGCTACCAGAACAGGTAGGCGGGAATGGATCCATTCGGAGGACCACAAGGCTACAAAACACGCGAAACCAAAGGACAACGAACTTAAAATGCACAAGGGGCAATGCCAAACAAAGAACATAAACATTATATATCCTGGCAAATATTCAAGGAATAAAACCGAACAACTCACTAAGCAAAGTTTCATACCTGAAAGGATTTATGGACGAAACAAGGGCGGACATCGCATGCCTCACAGAAACACATCTTAAAGATTGCCAAGGAAACTGCGATAACTGCGAACAACTGTATCGACAAGAAAGAATTGCATATCGATGGATTGAACTTACTAAGAGCGGATAGAACAGCAAGACGTAAAGGTGGCTGTGCTCAGGGGCGTACCTAAGTATTTGGCACCCGGGCGGATCCTTCCTTTGGCACCCCCATAAATAATTTTAAAATTTAAATACACAGAAAAATATATTATGTTTGCGAGTAGATTTTTAAACAGTACAGTACTGTCATAAGCAAAGTGGAAATAAGAAAAATGCAGGACATTAAAAATTCAGTGAACAGGTAATACTGCATTTTATTTTACAAAAAACAGGAAATCCAGTCTCAACGCTCAGCCTATTTTTCAAAGGTATCATAAATAGAGAGGATTCACAGTCTCTGCTTTCGAGCATTATTATTATTATTATTATTTTGGGGGGGGGGGGGGGGGGTTAAGTGCAAACACGACTCCTAAAAAAGCAGAAAACTATGAGCATTACTCACAAATAACTAGACCACTGACAAAAATGAAAATTAACAGTATGCATTTACCAGGTATTATAACATCACGACGATGCATTTATAAACACTTAAACATCACTATGATACCACATTGTCAAAAATTACTGGACACTGGTATAAGTACCATGATATTGTTATAAACACCAGCACTTTATGCTTTATCATAATTAGTTAATGAAACATACCTCATGTATGTAGAGTCACAGTGTCAAGTGAACAAGACTTGGAATGTCAGTTGCAGCCAGCTGGCTATGCTCAACAAACTGATGACTAAAACGTCAACAAACGTTCGCCTTTCGATGTAATTTTTATCAAATATTTAATTTTTCGTTTGTAAATTTTGTATTGCCAATAAAAATAAAAAATAATTTTATAGTGGAAATTAACATTAAGCTGTTGTAATATGATAGTTAGTTTGAACATTTTTAAATTTTTTTTCTTACTTTGGCGGATTTTTCATTTGGTTTGAAAACTTGTACTGGTATTTCAACTCTCCCGATGGCACCCCCTTCCTGGCTGTCACCCGGGCGGACTGCCCCCTCGCACCCCCCTTAGTACGCCACTGGCTGTGCTATTTATGCACATGAGGCATATGACAGAGACGGCAAAAGGTGAATCCAACAGCTTCGTGGAAACCCTTGCAGTGGAAATAGAGAAACTAAACGTGGTACTGATGATCATCTATAGACCTCCAAACTCTCCAACTGAAGAATTTTCGGGTGCCATTCATGATATCAGAACCCTAATAACGCCCATAAACTCTCCATCCGCTAATTTATAATACTCTGCGGAGATTTTAATTTCCCATTTATAAAATACAAAAAAGGTGGGTAGAAATATATTTATACAGCAAGATAGGTAGGGGGTGCACAAGAGAGGACCAGGAGCAAGCAAAAATGCTGATGGCCCTCACAAACAAATTTATGACACAGGAGATAACAGAAAATGCCAGAAAAAATAACTGCCTAGATCTGGTATTCACAAATAACACGAACTTGATTGCTCATATAAAAATAAACCCAACTATTATCTGAGACCACAACATAATCGAGTTATCAACAAATATGGCGATAACATTAAAACACAATACACATACGGAAGGAAGAAGCAAATTTGGGGCTTTTAATTTAAACTCCAAGACCATAAATTGGGAAGAAATCAGATCACACATGGCCCAAATAGAGTGGAGAACAGTTTTAGAAAATAAAACAACTGAGGAAATGCTAACAACCTTGGAAGAAAAGACGCTGAGAATTTTAGAAAAATATGCTCCGAAAGCACAGCCAAAAGGAAAGAGAAACTAGCTAGAGAGGCAAAAGAGAAGAATATTCCACAAAAGAAATAGAGTAGCGGCGAAGTTAGCTAATTGCGGAGACAACAATGCCAGGAAAGCAATACAAGAAAAACTGGAGAGTATCGATAGAGAAATACAAACCCTGATTAAAGGCCATAAAGAGAGGAAAGAGGAAAAGGCGGTAGAAGCAATAAAGGAAAATTCAAAATACTTCTAAGCGACCAGTGTCACTGACGTCCCACCTCATCAAAATATTTGAAAGAATAGTCAGAAAGAAAATCTATGACTTCTTGGAGACACTGGAAAGATTCAACGAAAATCAGCACCGATTCTGATCAGGGAGATCATGTCTATCACAACTTATAGAGCTATAACAATATCCTAGATGCACTTGAAGGTAATGAAAACTATGATGTCATAAACACGGATTTTGCTAAAGCTTTCGACAAATGTGATCATGGTATAATAGCACATGAAATGAAACATGGGAATAACAGGCAAAGTGGGAAAATGGATCTATAACTTCCTCAGAGAACGTCTACAGGTCGTCAAAATTCGAGGTGTATCATTATCAGACTCAGAAGTAAGCAGCTCAGTACCACAAGGTACAGTACTGGCCCCACTCCTGTTCATTATCATGCTAACATAGACAGTGCAGTAAACAGCAACAGTATAGTAACATCCTTCTTTACGGATGATACAAAGATTAGCAGAAAATTCAGCGATGCAAATGAAGTGGAGGCCTTGCAGAGGGACAAACAAAATATACAAATGGTCAGAAGACAACAATATGACATTTAACACCGAAAATTTTCAGCTCTTGAGATATGGTAGAAATGAGGAATTTAGACTACATATCATGCTCCAGATAGACAGGAAATTCAGAGAAGCACGAAAGCGGTCGACTTGGGGGTAATAATGACCGATGATGCCAAATTTGAGACACAAAATCAGATAGCAATAAACAAAGCAAAAGGAGTCGCGGGACAGGTAATAAGAACGTTCAAAAGGAGGGACAAAACAGTAATGATTCCCCTGCTGAGACACTGATCATACCAAAATTTGAATACTGCTTAGTTCTGATGTCCCCATATAAAAAGGAAGAAATTAATAAACTAGATGAAACGGAGACACATTTCACAGCAAAGATTGATGGCTGCAAAGAACTCAACTACTGGGAAAGACTACGTAAACTAAATCTGTACTCCCTGGAAAGAAGAAGAGAGAGGTATACCATAATCTACATATGGAAAATGTTCGAAAAACTGGTACCAAACCTCAAACTAAGCCCAATTACCATCCAAACAACGCTGGAAAATAGGAAAGGCAGAATGTGTAGTGTTCCCAAATTAAAGGCCCGACAAGGGACCTCCTCAACACTGAAGGAAAATAGCTTGGTTGTTAGGGGGCCAAGACTATTTAACCAGCTTCCAAAGGACCTCAGAAACGTTACAGGAGTCAAAGTTGAAGTCTTCAAGAGAAGATTTGATTAGATGCCTAACTCATGACGGTACCAGATGGTTTTGGCTTCATGCGACTTCTTTTTGTTTCCGAAGCTCAAACAAACCCTGAAAGGACACTGATTCGATGATGTTGAGACCATTAAAAGAAATTCGATGGAGCAGCTTTGGCCATTCCGAAAAGTGCTTTCCAAAAAAGTTTTCAACAGTGGCAGGATCGTTGGGTAAAGTGTGTGGCTTGAGAAAGAGTGTACTTTGAGGGAGATTAAGTCTCAAAATAAGTACCATATTCTGTCTATAATTGCACCAGTCCGGATACATTATGAACAAATTTCGTGTGTATATATATATATAATATATGTATATATATATGTATATATATATATATGTATATATATATATATTATATATATATACAGGGCGTCCCAAAAAAATGTATACACACTTTAAATAATTATAAAGGCAGTGTTTATTAAAATACATTTCATTTTCAAAATGTAATAGAATCTACAGACATTATTTAATTGTTTTGTCAACGCCTGTTTTCAAACTGACGTCCGTTCTGGTCCAGGCACTGCTGATAACGCGAAGCAATGGAATCGCAAACATCACGAAACATTTCGTTTGGTATTTGTGTGCATTCTCGTTCAATGGCTGCTCTCAATTCAGCGACTGTTGCAGGTTTTATAGCGTAGACTTTGTCTTTTAAGTATCCCCATAAAAAAAAGTCTAGTGGTGTGAGGTCTGGTGAACGCGGAGGGTATTCTACGAAACCCCTTCGTCCAATCCACATCCACATCGTGCCAAGTACCACTCGCAATACTCCACTCTTCGGTCCGGATCATCTTCATTAATAGCATGGACTAATCTTGGAATGTAACGTTCCATTGACAGCGCTTCAAAATGCGTTGGACAGACGATTCTGAAATTCCTACCTCACGACTCGCTTGCCGCACAGATTTTCTTGGACTTGGTGATACGTTTCCAGTACTCTTTCTTGCTTTGTGGGGCTTGTCGATGTCCGTGGTCTTCCGGAACGCTTCTTGTGGACATTCTGAACAGTTCCATCGGCTTCAAACTTATCTCTAATTCGAGTGATGGTAAGTCGCGTTGGTGGATCTGTTTGAAACTCCCTCCTAAACTGTCTTTGCACTTCAACTGCGTTTTCACACTTCCAGTAGCATTTTAGAATGAATTTCCTTTGTTCAAAGCTTAGTCTGACTGCCATTATTAATTCTAATGGGTTTAACTTGGAAAGAAAGAAACATCAATTGAGCTATCAGCTGTTAAAGTGTGTATACATTTTTTTGGGACGCCCTGTATATATATATATGCCCCACCATGATCCCAATGCCGCACACCTTTTGAGTACCCCATAACCAAAACCGTAGGGAGGGGACTGTGGTGTTCAATTTTGAACTTTCAGCCTTATCTAGAAAGTTACATTTACTCAAATGATATTCATCGATTTTGTACTGAATGGAAATCTTGATTTTGGCATTGCACGTTATCGTTATATGATTTAAATTATAAATATATATCAAGTATTTGATTAATAATAAAGTTAAAAAATCTGAAATAAAACACGTATGAATAATACGATACAGTACGTTTGTCTCAAATATTAATATTATTGCTCATATATCATTATTATCAGTATAGTTTTTTTACTCTTTGTTAATATTAATACAAGACAGAAAAGTTCCTTATATTAATTTAATTATGTATTTATCGCAGCTCATATAAATGTGTTAATTGCATTATAATTACAAAACAATAAAAAAAAAGTGTATTTATACCTGCAGCTCTTTATTCCTGATATTATGTAACTTTACTAATGTCGCTCTCAGACTGTTAAAAGGTTCCCGAGCCCTGAACTAAGCTATACAAACTAATATTCTCGATAACATAGCAACAGTTTATACAATAACATGAAGAATTTTGTGTTCAGACTTCAGTAGCCTAGTCTTAACAGCCTACCGTACGTCTCAAAGTATTTTAGCTTTAGACCTATAATAATAGTCCTACTTAGTGAATAGTTAGTTAGTATTCAAAATAATTCCTAAAATAATTAGTATTCAAAATACTTCCTAATAATTAGTATTCAATTAATTAGTGAATAATTAGTATTCAAAATAATTCCTAGAATATCATTCAAGGAACTCTAATTCAAAGTGATAAGGCCCTAACATCGACATTTAAATAGGGTGGATCGATTTCACATTTTTTTCGATTTCCATATTCTAATAGAGACAAAAACTTGCGCATGCATGAGAAAATAGCCTCTGCAAAATCTTAGCTTAATAGGTAATCATCTTCTGCCCCCGGCAGAGCGATGAAAATCATATTTTAGTAGTCAAAAACGTAATTATAAACCCTAGCCTAGAGTCATAAAATTTTGCGTGTGTGTTATTTCATGCCTAAGCAACGATATAAATGCTATGGGAAATATATAAATGCATTATTTAAGACAAAGAGCCGATCTGAAAATATGTATATTATACATATTTTCAGATCGGCTCTTTGTCTTAAATAATGCATTTATATATTTCCCAAAGCATTTATATCGTTGCTTAGGCATGACATAACACGCGCAAAATTTTATGACTCTAGGCTAGGGTTTAAAAATACGTTTTTGACTACTAAAATATGATTTTCATCGCTCTGCCGGGGGCAGAAGATGATTACCTATTAAGCTAAGATTTTGCAGAGGCTATTTTCTCATGCATGCGCAAGTTTTTGTCTCTATTAGAATATGGAAATCGAAAACAATGTAAAATCGATCCACCCTAAATTCGACAACTCACAAAATTAGTCTAAGGTAAGCTTAAGTTAGGCCTTACTTGCATCAACTAACCTTTCATTAATTTTATCTTGTCTCTTGTGTGATCTAGGTAAGTTAAGGTTGTAGAAATCGCATTTTATTGACTTATTTCATTCAAAACATTTTTAACAAAAAATTTCAAGCCAGTGCGACCTTAATATTTACTTTGAGCTCATGAACGTCTTAGATTTTGAGAGCAGCTTCACAAATTTGGTCTCACTGTCTTTGGATGTGAAACTCAAAATTTTGATGGCCGTGGTATTTTTGTAAATTTATGGTCCCATTCATTTTTGTTCGATTTCACAAAAGAGGATGAAATTTTTCTACAACTGTGGCCTGTCTAGATACTAGGCCTAGGTTGGCTTTGATAACACTGAATATTTACTTTATAATGCTTGTGTAATTTTAGAAATTTGCGACAGCACATACTAGCATTTTTTGAAGCACCTTAATTTTAGCTTTAAAAGCAGTGAAAATAAATTTTTAAAATGGCACCTTCACTCCTCTCCTCCACTTACAATAACATCCTATCACACATCAAAGATCACTGAGTCACTCTTGAGTCTTGAGTCCTGACTCTCTCAGTCATTTCTGAATTCCCTCATCTGTCACCCTCGCCTGTAAAAGAGATTGGCTGGAATAAATACAATACAGTATTATTAATTTTATTATCAATATAAAAACTTTATTTTTGGGTATTCTTGCATAAGACAACCCAAAAGCAAGCGTGTTAACTTCAGAAGAAAGAAATTAGCGGAAAATTTAAGTTCCATTAACCCTCAAAATTTTAAATTTTATAATTTAAAATTTTAAAAATTAATTTCTTTATCTGGTGTTTTTGGCAATGTCTCTCTGAAAAGAGATTTCCAGAAGTTTTGATGAGTGCTGACAGAGTGCATAGAATGAATGGTGTACATATTATTATTTGATGACTCCGTGAATGGAATGTTGTTCCAAAGTTTGGGATAAAATATTTTATTATTTGGCTTATATTTCTCGCAAGACTCGACTAACTGACCTAATATATTCTTGGCATTCAAAGTGAGTCATAAGCAGACTTTTTTTATACATATATAAGTCTACACTCTACAGTCTAAGTGTGTGAAACTAAAATTTTTTGATTCTTCTTTATGAATGAATTGAATCTGGCTGGACCTTTCCCGTTCTATGGGCACTATTGAAATGAGAAAAATTGATATTTTGTGAACTTATTTTAACTTTTATTAATAATCAGTACATTTTGAATAGGAGAAATTTAATTTATTTAATTTAACAGCTATGAACATAAATAAAAACAAAAAATATTTGTCGTTTCTTCAAAATTTGACAATAATTTGCGTTGAAAATTGAACGTAGGCTATTATAAAGGCCATCTTATTAGTTTCAATTATTTTTTAATTTACCTATTAATTTAGGTTTGGGATTTAATTTATTGACTGCCCGGTTAGGTCAACTGTACGCCCTTGACGATCGGTTAGGTTAAGTCGTGATATTTTCGTTTTAAACTAACGAAAATATCACGACTTAACCTAACCGATCATCAAGGGCGTACAGTTGACCTAACCAGGCATCCAATTGACCTAACCAGGCATTCAATTGACCTAACCGGGTATTCAGTTGACCTAACCAGGCATTCAATTGACCTAACCGGGTATTAATTTCTCTCATTTCAATGGTGCCCATAGAACGGAAAAGGTTCCTGAATCCTGTATATTTTCCACTGCACTAAAGCAGTTCAGACCAGGATTACGACACGTGATCGACTTGACATTCTATCGTAGTTATTTTTTTAGAGTCGATGTTATGGTCTTATCAATTCGACGGGGTATAGGTCCGTTCAGACTATAAGGGTATAGTGTAAACGCGTATATCAATATTCACTCCCTAGAAACAATGAACTTTTGAATATTTTCGTATAGCCGTATAATATATCTTAATTTATAATTAATTATACAGAAATAACGTTAATCCTGCTTCCTTTTCCTGAGTAAAAGAGAAAGGGAGAGAGGAGAAAGAAAAAAATATCCTGAAATTGTTTCAGCACATTTCTAGTCAATGTCAGACGAAATAATCAAAAAGCGTTTATCTTCAAGTAAAGTTTTTGCAATGGAAATGCTTCATTTATTTATTCATCGTTTTATATCCATATATAAATTTTATATTGTACGCGCTCCTAAACTTAATGTTATACGTCTAACTTGATTTGCATTCGATTTATGTATACAAAACTCTATATATTTATACTGTTTCACGCATACATAATACAGTTCCTCTACTGACTCCGGAATACCACGAGAAACATATAGTAGTTGATCAAGATGCGCTCAGTTCTCGGAGGAATGCAAAGTGATTCGTTTTGGAGTTATTTATTCACCTTTGTTCCTCGCTCCTATACGTATAGCGACACTTCGTCTTTAAAGAGGGCAGAGGCTTTTAGCTAAATATTCACTTCCTTGCTCACGGAAAAATTCCCCCGAGGAAAATTGAATTAACATTTAGTTGAAAGCGGACATAGCGTAGGCTGACAATTTCAAAGGTATTTTATGCTTCAGCCTCTTTTTTTTTTTTTTTTTATCCTTTGCCTTTTTTTGTGTGTGAACAAAGGATCTCGCTTGTTGAACGTCGTTTGTCCATGACTTTTAGTTATTTGAAAAAAGTTAGTTATTTACTAACTTGACGCATTATTTGTTATACACAAAGTTTGGGCCTATTTCGTAGTTTCCAAAAAATTGGTTATTGACGTTAGTATATATATGTATATATATATATATATATATATTATATATATATATATATATATATATATAATTATTATTATTATTATTATTACTATTTATTATCATTATCGACATTTCTTTAACTTCACGATACGTGAATAAAGTCATCGAAATTATTAGTCTTAAAATCAGTATTTGTAAGTTCACATTTTTTTTTTCTTATAGTAAAAATTTCTCCATGATAATATTCTGTCTGTAAGTTATAATTAACTAAAAAATTCTAAAAGAAAAAAAAAAAGGAATTTCGCATTTCCTTTAATAAAATATATTGATCGGGAAAAAAAAAATTTGCACGGTTATAATATTCAGAACAACCTTTCAAATAATTCACCAGAATTAACTTTAGTGTTTTTTTTTTTTTTTAACAACCAACTTTCGCCTAAAAAAGTTTTTCTCTGTGCAATTATTCTAAAACAATTACAGGAAATTATTAAAGGTTTTTATTGGCGGACAAAATTTAATTTTCAGAGAGGAATGTATGTAACTGTACACACACGCATATATACAACGGCGTAGCCAGGGGGAAGTATTGTTAGGGGTTAAAAAAAAACTCAATGGCTCTCCCAAATATAATATATAATATAATTTAGAAAACACTCTAGCCGTGTAATTTAGATAAAGGATTAAAATTCCCAAAAGATTTTACTTATATATATAATATATATATATATATATATATAAACAGAGCAATATAATTGGATTATTTTTTAAAACAGAACTCAGTTTATATGGGATAGGTATCTTTATTGAGAAACCCAGCCCCTCCTTTGGTCGAATCCTCGCTACGTAGCTACATCCTCGCTGATGCATATATATATATATATATATATATATATATATATATATATATTTCAACTGCAAAGAACACGCAGTATAATTAACGTAAAGAACGACGCTTGTATAGGAGAACATTCCGCGCAAGATGAGGAGGGAGAACGAACAAATGAAAAAATGAGGTGGTTATCATATCTGACCGGCAATCGGAAGATCCCGGGTTCGATTCCCGGGTGGTTACCTCATTTTTTCATTTGTTCGTTCTCCCTCCTCATCTTGCGCGGAATGTTCTCCTATACAAGCGTCGTTCTGTACGATATATATATATATATATATATATATTATATATATATGATGAATAAAACCATGAAGGAAAGGAAACAGAGTGGTGCTCAAGCGCTTTCGTCTAATGACATCCTCCGGAACACTGAAGTAAATAAAGAGTTCAAGACTATATATAGGTTATCAAAAAAAATATATGTATATATATATATATATATATATATATATGATGAATAAAACCATGAAGGAAAGAAAACAGAGTGGTGCTCAAGCGCTTTCGTCTAATGACATCCTCCGGAACACTGAAGTAAATAAAGAGTTCAAGACTATATATAGGTTATCAAAAAAAAAAAAAATGTATATATATATATATATATATATATATATATATATATATATATATATAATAAAATATAGAAATAAAAATTGTTGGAGGAGCATACAAATTTGTAAGGAAAACTACCAATTTTAGCACTTTGCCCGAATTCAACACAAGATCAAATGGATTGTTTATAACCAATTTTATAGATAATGCTTGAATGATATATAGGTCACAAAAAAATAAAAAATAAAAAATTGAAAAATAAAAATTGTAAGAGGAGCACACAAATTTATAAAGAAAATTACCAAAGTTTTAGCACTCTGCCCTTTTTGTTTAAATCCGTTCTGAACGAATTCAAAACAACGGGATCGAGTTGAAAAAGACCTTTGCTCATGTTAAAGTTATTTGTAAGTTGGATAATAGCAGACTCAAGAATATTTCTATTAACAGTGTTGCTAGAGTGAAACAAAACTGAAGCATTATTCCAATCAATACAATGGGATAACTCTGACAAATGGACAAAAAGGGCACTGGACGACTGTCCCGTTCTAACGGAATATTGATGCTGTTTTACACGCGTGTGCAAATCCTTTCCCGTCTGACCAATATAAAAGGAATCACGTTGTTTACAACCAATTTTATAGATAATGCCTGAATTATTGGTAGGGCTATTTTTTACTATGATATTTTTCACAATATTGTTATATGAAAATACTACATTAATATCCAAAAGTTTAAGTACATTAGCAATGCCTAAAAAGCCCTGGAAAAATGGAAGTACTAAAATATTCTTTGACAAAGTGCGAGTGTTATTATTCACACGCGTGTTGAATTCGGGCAAAGTGCTAAAATTGGTAGTTTTCCTTACAAATTTGTATGCTCTTCCCACAATTTTTATTTCTATATTTATTATATATACTGTATATATTTTTTTTTACTTCAGTGTTCCTGAGGATGTCATTAGACGAAAGCGCTTGAGCACCACTCTGTGTTTCCTTTCCTTCATGGTTTTATTCATCATAAATATTTTTCACGTGTTACTTTCGTGAAATAATTTTCATATATATATATATATATATATATATATGAGTAAAATCTAGATTATAAGTAAAGAGTGGAATCATCGGCATAGGAGTGGATAGGACGGGAAGTGCGACTTAATAGATCATTGATAAATAAAAGGAAAAGAGTGGGTGACAAGGAGAGAGCTCTGAAGAATACCATTATCAATGGCTTTAAGAGAAGAACAGTGGCCATCTACAACCGCCAGTAAAAAAATCAGGAAGGCAAAGATAGCAGGATAGAAACGGAAGGAAGGCAATTTTTAAATTAAGATTTGTGCCAGACTCTATGAAAAGCTTTTGATATGTTTAGCGCAATAGCAAAGGTCCTATCGAAATCTCGAAAGGAGGATGACCAAAAATCGAAGAGATATGCAAGAAAGAAGACGATCTGAAAGAAGAATGTGAGAAGAGAGGCATTTAAGACTCTTTATATTAAGGATAGATTAAAACACTTTAAAAGGCGAGAAATCAAAGCAGTTTGACTTTAGTTGGAAAGTTGAGAGTGATCACCCTTCTTTAGGACAAGCTGAATGAAAGCGAACTTCCAGCAGGAAGGAAAAGTACCAGATGAAAGACAAGGACGAAAGAGTTTGCCTAGGCAAGGCGTTAGCACAGAAGCACAGTTCCTAAGAAAAACAGGAAGGACACCATCACGACTGTGCTTTCCTAGAGTTGACCCCAGATAGCGCAAAGAAATCATTTTTGGAAGAGATTCTAATTTCAGACATGATTAAGCTAGAGGGAGGAAGAGTTGGAGGAATAGCCCCGGAATCGTCCATGGTTAAGTTTGAGGCGAAAGTTTGAGCGAAGAGTTCAGCTTTATCAGGAGAAGAGACGGCAACTGAGCTGTCGGAATGGAAAAGAGGAGGGGAAAGAAGAAGAAAAGTAAAGTTGTTGGAGAGGTTCTTGGCTAGGTGCCAGAAAGAGCGAGAAGAATTAGAATTGGATACGTTTTCATATTTTTGTCTGATGAAGGAATTTTTGGTTTGTCGAAGAACAGATTTTGCACGATTTCGGGCATATATATGAGCTAAGTGAGAGTCAGGAGTTGGATGGCGACGGTACCTTCTGAAAGCCTTCTCTCTGTTGCGGATAACATTAGAACAAGCAAATTAAGCCATGTTTTTTCGTATTAGTAATAGGAATAGCATAGGGAATGTACGCCGCCTCCATGCCCGAGAGAATCATCTCCGAGATCCACTCATTGTACTCGAAGGCAGGGCCAGCGAAGCAGATGACCGCCTAGCCCGCCAAATGCAAGGGGACGCCAAAGGCGCCTTCTGCAGTAGCTTTCAAATATAAGACATAAAAATAATCAAATTTAGCTCGCGCGATTTCTAGGCTGCCATAACTATGATAATTTTTGGATTTTTTTTGTGCACCCGCCAAAATATTTTCTCACCAACCGCCAAGATAGTTGTTCACCGCATTTAATAATCGACTGCTGCTGCTGCTGCTGCTCCAAGCTATTGCGCAATGCGAAGTGCGAATCTAACTTTCACCCGCTCTCGCGTATTACGTCATGCCTGCGTAGAATAAACGAGCTGGAGTTGCTAGCATTTATGGAGGTTTTATGCACGGTTCGGTAAGATAATTAATGTGATTGAAAGACTGTAGTTTTCGTGATTAATAATGTTTAGATTTGTGGTTGACAATATTAACTTTTTTTTCATTTCTTCAACGAGTGAAAGGTAAGTACAAAAGATTAATTGAATGTAATATAAAATATATTCCAGACATTTTTAACGATTGTCTGGTTTTATATAGTCACGATGAATATTTTTTCCCTTGAAGGCTTAGTCAAAAAAAAAAAATATGTTAGGCATGTAAACTGTTAAAATTAAAAAAAAGTTATTTTTTATGCAGGAAAGAGGATCCTGCGGCGATTGGCCTGTAAAAATGACCCTCAATATAAGAAAGAGCCGAAATGAAGGTCTCCGAGGCTCACGATACCATTTTTTTATTTTGAAAAGATTGTGTAGTGTGTAAAATGCATATATTTGTCGTGGAGAATAGAGGGAGAAGTGTGTTTTTTGAGAGCATGTTGGATTACTCATAAGGTAGATGAGACACGGAGAAAGATCAGCTAAAGAGGACAGTGACAAGAGAAACGGGAGTTTCAGCACTCCCGGTCTCCTGCCTAACATCCTCTCCGGAGTACTTCCCTGGTCGATTGGTGTCTGCAACCTCCCGCTCTATTATGTACGTAAATTAACTTATTTTTTAATTTTTAATTAATTTGCAGTAAAAGTTGACATTTATTTTTATGATTGAGAATGAAAACCGGTTGGCTCCCTATGAAAATATTTTTGTTCCGCAATTGGGACGAAGACTATAAAACCTGTCGCAATCTATTTGTTTTTATAAATTTTGTGTCGATATAAAAACTGAAAAAAAAAATTGCTTTTGATATATTTTAAATCAAAACTGATTTCTAGTAAAAATTTGAACGAAATGTATTCCCTCGTAATGTTAGAATGTCAAAGAAAGTATGAGGATCGCAAAACCCAAAAAATACAAACGAATCGAAAGCGTGAAAATGAACCTTCTGCAATGATGACGACTGCATTTTTTTATAAAAGATACAATCTTCTACCTCTTTGACCGTGCCTAAAAAATTAGGAGAACATGAAAACGATGATAAAGAAGATGAATATGGAAGATATAAAGAAAATGCGGAAGATATTTCTATTTTTGAATCTGAATTTTCTGAGAAATCTACAAATGAAGAAGAATCTGAAATTTTCGAACAAAACTGCATAAAAGAATATACGGATTTGAATGGAAAGAATTATGAAGGTGATGAACATCTTTCGTCGCAAGAACCGGAAGGCGGTGAAAGAAATGACATTTTAAATTATTCTGATCCGGCGTTATGGCCTCCTATTACAAATATAATTCGAGATATGTTAGTTGAACGAGGTCCCATATTACCCCAGGGCCCAGATTCACGATTTCCTTTGAATAATGAAAATATACATTTTCAATAAAGTATTGCCAACGATTTTTACCAAACGGAGAAATCTTTCAGAGGCGTTGGCTACAGTATTCAGAATCAGTAGATAGTTTTTTTTTTTTGCTTTTGTTGTAACTTTTATTAAGTTCGTATAATTTATGTAGGGAGGGTCTTAATAATTAATAGAAATAACTTAATATAAAAAACTTGCATTGGAGAGCATTTCTCAAATGTCTAATGGCAATTACTTAGTTTCTCTCAAGAAACAATTTGGATTTCCATGGACGATCAGATCGTCGGCTAATGAGTGATAATAATAGTAATTTTCTAGGACTGGTGGAATTCCTAGGTCAGTTTGATTCTGTTACGATAGAACATTTGCGAAGGGTACGCTCCGAAGAAATTTATGACCACTACTGTGAAAAGCAAATTCAAGATGAAATGATAAATTTACTTGGCGATGAAGTAAAGACAAATATTATTCGAAGATCTCAACGAGCCAAATACTTTGCATTTTAGAGTGTACACCAGATAGAAGCTATTGACCAACTGTCATTACTCTTCGTTTCATAGACTTGCCTGATATTTCCGTAAAAGAACACTTCTTACATATTGCCAAGCAATTTTATCTACAGGAGAGGCTTTGACTAATATTATTTTAGAAGAAATGAATACTTGTAATCTTGATATGAATAATTACCATGGCTAAAGTTACGACAATGGTTCAAATATGGTTGGAAAAAATAAAGGAGTTAGGACTCGGATTAACAATATGTATCCGTTGGCAGTTTTTAATCCATGTGGATGTCACTCACTTAATTTGATTGTTAGCGACGCAGCAAAATCTTCCGTTAAATCAGTTTTATTATTTGGAGTTCTCGAGCGTCTGTACATATTTTTAGCGCGTCTATTAAACGCTCGGCTACATTAAAAGACCATATAAAAAATCTAACTTTAAAAGAAGTTTGCGAGACACGTTGGGAATGCCGAATTCAAAGTGTTAAAACAGTCTTTTGATAGTCTGGCACAAATCCTTAATTTTCAAACTAACCTCCTTTGGTTTTTATCTTTCTGTCTGTGCCTTCATCTCTGATATTCTTTCTGGCTGATCTATAGCTGCAGTTGTAGATGTCCACTGTTCTTCTCTTAAAGCTATTAATAGTGGTGTTCCTCAGGGCTCTGTCCTGTCATCCATTCTTTTCATTTTATTTATCAATGATCTTTTAAGTCGCACTTCCTGTCCTATCCACTCTATGCCAATGATTCCACTCTTTACTTCTCCATCCACTTCACGAAGCGTCCCTCTCAACAGTCACTTCATGCTCCGCGTGGGACGGCTATGATGCACCTGACCTCCGATCTTTCTACAAATGATACCGTGAAGTGCGAATGATATATATATATGGGAAGGGGTGCACGTGTGGAAAATATTTCCACAAATATAACGCAGAAAAAAAAATCAAAAAATTCCATCCTATATGTCAACGAGATAATAGCCAAAACAGGAAGAAGTTTAAGCGAATCCAAACTTCATGAAGTTACAGCCAGCGAAAAATAAAAATTAATTATTCGACCGGTCTTTGAGGCGCCAGAAGTTCTACATACACAAGTTTCGAAATTTCCTCTTCTCTGGACTTTTTTTGCACAAACTCTTCCACTGTTCTTTGTTTCTTCAATGGCTGATTAATCTGGTCGATGTTTATACCATGAATATTTTTCATGTGGGATGATAAACTTGAAGTAGAACCTTGACAACACTTTAAAACTTTGTGATATGTCATACACTCTGCTTCTTCTTTATTCTTACGAGTGAAATGATACCAAGCATTTGATTTCTTTGACATGATGGAGTATTAAATCTTAGAATCTTAACTGATCAATGTGCAATCATCTACATAACATTCAAGACTGAAGCATCAATTATTTACACTTATAAACAAACAAAAAACGATAGGAAACGATGCAAAACGTAATTACTATGTTTTGTAAACGTTTGGAAACGTTTGTTTCATAGAAAATGGACCAAAGTGATTGGAGACTTGCAAAAATGTGAAAACCGGTTCTTATCGTCGGTTTCGGTGATTATTAAAATTTTCATCACCGGTTAAAAACCGGTTTTTTGAAACCGGGTTCCATCTCTAGCCAGAACACGATAACTTAGCAAACCTGTAAATTAAAGCTTCAGGCGCAAGGTTCTGGTTGGAATACTGATCCAATTCAGAACTCTCTCTAGAACTTCACTAACGCAAAGAAGAAAACCTCTTGATTTACCCTCACATTCAATCATAGTAGATTGGATCTTAACAGTACTAGTGTCTTCATTTAAAATAGTTAGGCTTATACTATTGCACTATGCTCATACGTTGTTTAAAAAGTTTTTTGTTTTCCTTTATCTGTCGTGAATGATCGATCACTATCTATCGAGTAGTAGAACCAAGAGGTGTAACATTTAGTGGAGGTGTTAAGGCCAAGTTATAAGTTACTACGCTTCCTTTGTTCACTTACTCGATCAGCAATGAAGGAAAAAGAAACAGTGAAACATGTATCTCGCAGCTTGGAATAGGCACACACAAACAGCATTTCTCACGGTTTTCTCAACGTAACTCTGACCTTAGTTTTAATTAAGGTGGGATCACTGCAGATCTAGTCTTGACTGAGATTAGATCGTTACTGACCTTAGGACAAACCAAGGTGGGTTATTACCGTTGCTGACCTTAGGATAATCCCAAGGTAGGATATTGCCGTTTCAGAAAAACAGTAGTTTTAATTCATCTCTTAACATGTCCAACGTTCATACTTCACCTACTTTAATATCTTTAAACTCGAACGCTTATCACAGGACACAGGAAAATTGGGATCACCTGAAGATCAGTGCCCCCAGCCTTCTTTAGTTAGCTTTATAAGGCTAACTAACGAAAATATCACAACCTAACCTAACCAATCGTCAAGGGCGTACAGTTGACCTAACGATTGGTTAGGTTAGGTAGTGATATTTTCGTTAGTTAGCCTTATAAGGCTAACTAAAGAAGGCTGGGGGCCCTGATCTTCAGGTGATCCGAAAATTGTTGGATGATTACGGCAAGACAGCTAGAACCACAAACTTCAGAAAGAACCTCTCCAAGGTTAACTATTAAAAACACCACTATTTCGGTCGGACCGGTGTTGAACCAGTTGCTAGTTGACTTAGGGGATCGAATCCATTATTATTAATTCATATATAGTACAGTATATATATATATATATATATATATATATAAACGCAGAACACTGCCAAAAAATACAATGATCACCTTTGTTAATTGGCACCTTCAGGTTTAGAAAAAAATAGAAAGATATATTCAGTTAATACTGGCTATCTTTTTCTGCATAAACCTCACGAAAGGGTAGGACACGTCTTTAAAAAGAGGCAGTAAATTTCTGTATCATGGTATGTTAAAAAATTTATCTCTGGTCAGATATAAATTCCTTTAGAGCAATGGTTTTTAAACTGTGTCGCAAGGAGGGTGTCGGTGGGTCGCGGGACGCATAGATTTTTCGCTACATTCTACAGGGTGTCCCGTAAGTCTGGACCCATAGGGATTTATAATATATTTTTTTATTATGTTGCAGGTAAACCATGTCACTGACTAGAGAGGAGAGAGTTCAAGTTATTTTGCTGGTCGGGACCCGCAGTCACCGGGAAGTAGCCGAAGAATTCAACAATATGCATCCAGACCGCGCACCAATCACACACAGATGTGTTGGCAAGTTGATAGCCAAATTTAAGGAAACTGGATCCGTAGCTGACAAGCCTCGCAGAGGACCTTCAAGGACTGTTACGGAAGACGAAACCAGTACTAATGTGTTGGCTAGCTTCGCTGTCAGTCCCAAGAAGTCACTTCGACGCATGTCCAGAGAAACTGGGACTATTTTGTAATTTTATTAATTTTGCCCTATGGGTCCAGACTTACGGGACACCCTGTACTTTGACCAACTTTTGTTCTTCGTGAGAGAAATCGATCCTCGTTTGTTGGCAACACTGGTGCTTATCACTGCGTGGATTGTTTTTCGCGTGTGATAACTTATTCTCGCAACAAATGCTTTATTTTTAAAAAGTGTACATTGTTTTGCTAAGTATATACTTTGGAGCAAGTGTAGTTTACGTCCCCCTGTGGTGCCTAGTGTAGTTTACTTTCCCCTACATTATCGTAGTGTAGTTTGCGTTCTCCAACTTTGTCCGTGTATACCTAATCAAATAAAATTAAAACTAACGAAAATATTACGACTTAACCTAACCAATCGTCAATATATATATATATATATATATATAAATATATATAATGTAAAGAACGACGCTTGTATAGAAGAGCGTCCGCACAAAATGAGGCACCTCCTGGGAGGTGCCTCGTTTTTCATTTGCTCGTTCTCCCTCCTCATTTTGTGTGGACGCTCTTCTACACAAGCGTCGTTCTTTAGTAACATTAATTATATTTGTGTTGTTTGCAGTTAATATATATATATATATATATATATATATATATATATATTAGTGATGTAGCGGATGTCATTTTTTTCACATCCGCGGATGCGGATGAGGATGTTTGATTTCAACATCCGCGGATGCGGATGCGGATGCGGATGTCTACATTTTCGTTATTTTTAGGATATATTCGAGATTTGTTGTGTTTAACGTATATAATAAGTTATTATATAGAGAGAGCTGTAGCTATAATGTAGTATAATTGATTAATTGTACAATAATTGCTGTACTTTTCTCTGAACATATAAAATAATATCAAGCATCTAACTAATATAGAAATCAATTAGTGAATTCGTCTGCAAATAAATTCGTTATATTTTGTTGAGTTTCAGCCACAATTAGAAACCATAATTGTGTTACCAGGATGCGGGACGTGAACCCAACTCAAATGCACCCCACCGACCTCTTTCCCCAACCTCCACCCTTATAGAAAGAGATCTTTAATTAGCTTGATAACTATTTATATTAAGTTTAAAGTTTTATTAGGCATATTTATAAATGAGTAATTAAAATAAAGTAAACTAAGATGTTCATCGTTTAATGTTCAAACTTAATTATAGGAAGGTTATGCTTAAGGAACATTAATTTTTCTGCCTTTTCTGCTGCCAGTCTGTTTCTCTTTTCATCATATATTAATCCAGCACTGCTAAATAATCTCTCGCTTGGTACGTTTGTTGGAGGACAGGCTAAATGTTTCCTTGCAAGTTTACTCAAGTATGGATAGATATTCTGCGTATTTTCCACCAACTAATAGGATTGTCACATGCAGCCAGGCCTTTTTCTTGGTGATAGCTCTCGATCATTTTTACTACATCTTTGACATCGCGTAGGTCTCGTCATTGCTGCTTGACTCAAGAAACTGAGAGACAGATTCTGTGATAGATTTGCTTGTTGAAGGTGTTGGTTCTGTCACTGAAACTTTTATTCTTTTGGTGGGTGGCGAAGCGACAGATTCAAGAGATTGAAGCTCTTCAACTGCTTTGCCAAGTGATGATTTAACTCGTTCTAATGTACTAGGTGAAAATAACTTAGCTTTGTAACGTGGATCTAAGTAGGTTGCAAGAGAGTAACTTCATACAAGAACAGCCTCTCGTCTTGTCGCTTGCATCACTTTGCGCACAGTAATGCAGTTACCTGTACGTACGTCTTCATCTTCTATTTCTGAACTTCCAAATAAGAGGATGAAAATTTATAATTCGGTGCTACTGTAGTATGCGGTCTACCTACGATTCGGCGGTCTACCTTTTAATTATAGCTTCTTATCTTGTTTACTAATTGTTTGTTTACATCCCATTGTCAATCGCCCTTGACGATTGGTTAGGGTTAGTCATGATATTTTCGTTAGTTTTAACGAAAATATCATGATTAAACCTAACCAATCGTAGGTAGACCGCATACTACAGTAGCACCTATAATTCTAAACCAAATACTTCTTCCTTACGAAACTATGTCAATTAATACCTGAGATACGAGTTCATTGCTAATGAAGATAGAGCCGCTTTTTTGCCAGCGTGTTTTTTGTGGGGAAACATCAACAAACCAAAATATAAGACCCTGAAAATTGAGTAGACATTTAAAGACTATACATCCATCCATAAAAAATAAATCTGATGAATACTTTAAACGTTTAAAAGACCAGTTTAAAAAAACAAACCAGAAAAGTTTAAAGCATGTACTACTTCAGAGGCGTCTTTAACCTCTTTTGGACCACTAGGTCGAATATGTACCGTTTCCCATACACGCACTCATAACTTAACCCTACTAAAACTTTGGTCGTGAAGAGGTTAAGGCATCTTTACCAGTTTCCTACCAATTGTTAAATCACACAAAACCCATATCATTGTCGAAGAGCTGGTTTTTACCAGCTGTAATCTATATTTGCAGTGAAATATTGGGTCAATCAGCAGTGAATAAGGTGAAACGTTTACTTCTGTCTGATAACATAGTTGGTCGTAGAATTTGTGATATAAATCAAGACATAAAACAGCTCATTAAATGGGTCAGAATTGCATTATCAGTCTTCTCTATTCAGTTGGATGAAGCCACCACCACTGCGAAATGTGCAATGTTGTTCATCTACATCAGATACTACTTCAATGAGGAGATACAGAAAGACCATCTTTTTAATACAGGGACATTTTTAAAGAGCTGAATGGGTTCTTTGACGAAAACTAAACACGGTAGAAAATTTTTATTGGAATTACAACAGGTGGTGCTGCTTCGATGACAGGAAAGCACGTTGGTCTCATAAAGCTGGTGAAAAACTAGTTTCCAGGCAGTCTGGACATTACTGCTTCATCCAGCATGAGGCCCTGGCGTCAAAACAGTCACCTGACTAAAGAGGCTGTAAAAATTCTTAATTTTATTAACCAGAATGCTTTAAATACTCGTTGTTTTGAAGTTATATGTTCAGAGATCGGGTCTGTACACAGAACCCTTCTTTACAATGAAGTCCGATGGTTCTCGCAAGGCAGTGCTGTATCGGTTGTTTCAGTTACAATAGGAACTACTGTAGTTTCTCAGAGAAAAAATTCTCCCATATTAAAGTTCTCTATACCATGATGACTAAGTCCATTATACTGAATGCATGTAACGTTAGGCTCTTCGTTGTCACGAACAAATATTATCTGCGATTTCTACAGCCCTCGTGAGTCGCTTGAAGATCACCTGACAGTCAAAAACTCGTTCTGAAACTACTGATGGACGTCTTGATGAAAATTTGCGATCACGTTATGAACTGTTCCACATACAAGTACAAGCCCTAGATATTAAACTATCCTGATTTTCACTTTGATCATAATATGGTTGATTAATTATACGATCATGATTAAGTGGTGATATATCAGAAGCACCAACAAACTCTTTTGAGAAGCCTAATTCGATTTTTGTAGCCTAAACACATGACTTGCGCATAAAGTTGTTTTAAATCATTTTTTCCTGTGATATTTCTGGGTGCCTTTTTATTCTAGCAAAAAGACTCTCTCTCTCTCTCTCTCTCTCTCTCTCTCTCTCTCTCTCTCTCTCTCTCTATATATATATATATATATATATATATATATATATATATATAATGATGCAAACCCACAAGGAAAAAGAAAACTGATTCCAAAGCCTTTCGTGTATTCCAAAAGGCCTTGGAATCATTTTTCTTTTTCCTTGTGGGTTTGCATTATTCATTCATTTCACGTGTTTAATTGTGAAATTCATCATATATATATATATATATGTATATATGGATCTTTTCGGTTTGACGGCCTGTAATATTTTTTAACATTACTTGTTTTTTATTGTTCAGTTTTAATCGAGGATTTAAAAATAACATTCTTGTTTTAGAGAAACAAATAGTGAGGCAGTTCTATGCAATTTAACAAATTTAAAATATATATTTTTAAACCGTATTGGGATATTTTTGGTTTGATGGCCAGGTGGAAAAAAACGAGTCATGGCTATGGGACCGTCAAATTCTAGACTCTACCAACTGGTTAGGTTAACTGAATGCCCACTTAGGTTAACAGAACGGTTAGGTCAACTGTACGTCCTTGACGATTGGTTAGGATAAGTCATGATATTTTCTTTAGTTTACTGTCAAAACAAACGAAAATATCATGACTTAACCTAACCAATCATCATGAGCGTACAGTAGGCCTTGTCGAAATTTTATATTGAAAAGGTACATATTGTGAGGGGTTTGAATGGAACACAGGAACCCCCTCATAAATTCTTTTCGCTGTTTAAAGCCTCCTACCCGTGGCACAATTTTTCACTTTTTGACCTATATTGAAGAATATTCCATTTATACGAGACTTACTCTACATTCAGGTTTTTTGATGACATAAATCTTTATTAACGTATATTTTATTTAATAATGTACAGTATTAGGAAAATTAATTAATACAACAATATATTCAGAAGAAAAAATTAGAGGCATAATAAATGTGCTAAAATTCAATTCACTTTTTCATTGTTCCTTATCACATCAAAAGGGAAGAAATTTTCAATATCATTAGGAAATTTTATTTCATATGTTTCTTACTCATTCCACTGGGCCTTCCATTCAAACTTGGGCAGTTTTCGCCTTGATTCTAATGAGTTTAAGATAAATTTTGACGGTTGTCATATCCTATTCTTTCCTGACATGCCTTTGTTACTAGGTTCACTGCCCTTTCTACACTTTGACTGTGGCATGGAAAAGAAGCTATCTCCAGTGGCTTACATCGAGCCTGTAGTAGCTCATCGTCGCTAAAATTGTTTAGCAACGGTGGAGGAATAATGATCTCTTTTTGCCAATCGATCATCTCGGTGTAGTCAGTAGATTGGAAATTGAGAGTTCGAGGCAACTCAAAGTTTCTGGTACCTGAAAATCCTGTTCTTGAAAGGATGATTTTCTGAATAGCTTGCTCCCTAATTTCTAGTATCTTGTCAGTTACCATTGATATGAGTATATTTTCTGGGTGGGAAAATTAGGCGTTATTCTTTAATACTGGTTCTATGATTGATGTATGTTGTTCATCTAAATTTTGAAGCAAGCACATTAAATGCCAAAAGTTATATGCACCATCAGTTGCATTAGGATGAGATTTTATCCAAAACCACCCTGGAGCATAGAACTGCATAATAATCTTGACTATATCTTGAAGGTTTTTATCGGGATTTGGCGTTGAGATATATAACTGAATGACCCTGTTGGCTAGAGTTAGCCAGCGAGCATGGTGAATGGTACCTGGGGATCGAGTGGACAGATCTTGAGGAGTGTCTCCGGTTTGCACTGCCAGACACATATCATAGAGATATCTTTGATCACTGCTTAGCTCCTTCACAACATTTGCTGGAATTTCTTTAATGTTTCCCTTTACGCGAGAATATGTGACTACCTCCAATTTTGTTAAATCTGTTTTCAGTTTATTCCCAATTGAACACACAAAAGTATTTGGACCTGTTGTTTTACCACCAATGGCTTTGTAGAAGTGCATAAAAGGCAGCTCATTCAAATGCAAGAGGCACACCAACCACTGCACTGGTCTGTTAAGATGAATTTCAACCAGTTTTATGGCTACACCAATTTGTCCTGTATTTACAGGAGTACCATCACACAGTAAAGCTTTAATAGTATCTGTGCTGTTTGAGTCTGTAATAATAGTTATCAACTCTTCTGCTATGCAGCGAGCAGTTCCATTATCTGGTGTGACATGGTCTACATAGATGCTTCCATGTTCTTTCACAATAACATAGTGTTCTTCTTTTATCTTTCCATTTTTAGTTAATGTGGTACCTTTCCTTCCATCAAATCCAAGGCACTCTATCTTCAGATTTTCGGATTTAGACCTAAAAGTATTTGTTTCACCCATGCGATTTCTTTCTGTCAAGTATGTTTGTGTGATTAAGATCTCCATATCTTTTAAAGGCTGCATTGACTATTGCAGCTGCAGCTCTACAACTTACATGATAACGATCTGTTGTTAATGCTCGGTTTTTATAGGAGTGCCTGTTCTGAATATTCTCAGTCAATTCTAAATCGGCCTCATAATCTACATCCTGACTCTCTGAATCTACATCCATATCTTCGGTATTTTCTATAAATTCCGATGGTAAAACATTGATGGTTTCAGTCATTTCTTCTTGTGCTTTTAGTTGACGTTTTTGTGCTTCTTGGGCTCTTGCTAAAATCTCTTCTTTGTTGAACTAGCTATGCGATCAATTGGTCCTAACTGATTTTTTTCTTTGTTTTTGACCCACAAAAGACTCCCATTCTGCCATTGGTATTTTATCCTTACACCTGCAGGATTTCCTATCAATTCCCTTATCATAGCATTCACAAGAAGATATATCAAACATTTTATCATACTGAGCTACTTTTAAGGCAAAACTTTCATTTCTTCGATGTAACGGCACCTTGTTCATTATCTTTTACAACAACCCTGTAACAATCATTAGCAGTTGCTGATCCTTTTGATTTAGCTTCTTCACGACGGCGCACAAAAAGGTAGTGTCTCACAACATCTGCTTTTGAAGGAGTCATGGCTGCTGTGAATTCCGTAGGATATCCAAAGGCTGCATTTGAGTACTTGCTTCTAGTAGTCATAGTTTATATTCAGAAGTAAAATCAAATTATATGTAATTTATAATTTATGAAAATTCAAATTATAATTAAAAGCAAATGCAAATTATTTGTGTTTATCTGAAAAATTATTTATATTTATCTGAAACATAAAAATATCAAGCATTAAACAAACAACTTATTATGTAAGATATAACAACATTAAACATATGCAAATATGAAGGTAAAAAAGGGAGGAGGGGCATGTGATAGGGGTAGTAGGGTAGCACATGCTTGATATTTTAATATTTTGTTAAGATGATAAAATGAAACGTCTCGCATAGTGTACTTTTTAAGCAACAAAAAATTTCCCATTTTCGACCCGGCCTAGCGTACAGTTGACCTAAAACTTTCAGGGATTTTGGAATCTTAAAGCGTATATAATATTCTCTAAACTAAAATGTATAACTGCCTCACTATTTGTTTCTCTAAAACATGAAGGTTATTTTTGAAATCCTCGATTAAAACTGGACAATAAATAACAAGTAATGTTAAAAAATATTACAGGCCGTCAAACCGAAAAGATCCATATATATATATATATATATATATATATATATATATATATATATATAATGCAACAATGAAATGACGGCTTTTTCATAATAAATAAGTAAAAATAATCCTTAAAAATGTATGGTGTAGATTAGATTAAGTAATTTAGTGTTTCAACTTTCATGCTGTCCTTTATTTTCCACTGTCCTCTAATGTGTAATTTGGTACACGAGACAAGTGTATACATAGTATGAATGAACTCCGAAGCTATTCTTTTAATCATACTTTTTCCTACTTTCCTATAAATCAGCGGTTCCCAAACTTTGTTTGTTCATTATCCCTTCAGACGATCTACCCAGATGACGATTACCCCCTCCCTCCAAATATCATAGAATATACTTATCATAATACTTTTTCATACTGAGGCGAAATAAATTACAACTTCAAGATGTTTACCTTTATTTATTTTAATATTACACAAAGCAAAAAGGCATTGAAGGCATTCAGAAAATATACAAAAGAAACGACATTCAGTGAGAAGGATGAATCTGCTTCTGACCAACCAACCAACTGTGATATTCTAAGTTCTATTTCAGAGATTGCGCAGCGAAGATCCGCTGCGATAGCGAGCTTGTTGCGGAACTTTGTTTTGATAACCCCTATAGCCGAGAAACTTGCAGCTTCACACCAGTAGCTCGTGGCAAAGGGTACCAGCACTTTCATGGCTTCTTGTTGAGCAAGGGTTCTTCCAAGAGACTCGACCAAAATTGCCAAATTTCTTATGTTATGCTATACACTATACAGTGTATAGTGTATAGCATAACATAACCACATAATAAATATTTAGATCACTATCCCAGAAAACGTGGTTACCCCGAGAAAACGTCGAAATTACCCCTTTGGGGGTAATTACGCCCAGTTTGGGAACCGCTGCTATAAATCATCATTCACAACGATTTTCTGATAACATTTGGCTGTCGGAGGAGGGAGAGCATTGTCTGTTCTATACTTTACTATTACAGTATTATTATTCCTGTGTAGAAGCTTTACACGTCTATAAGTGTAAGTGTGGTATAACTTTTCAGTATTCTTTATTTCCACTCGTTTTTCTGTATTACTTTACTTCTTTCTTGTTCTAGCCTTGAGTGGATCTTAGGGTATTTGTTACCCTGTAACTCTGTAATTCCGTAACTCTCTCTCTCTCTCTCTCTCTCTCTCTCTCTCTCTCTCAATTCGAAGGTGGAGTATCAAATAGTTTCGGTCAAAGTCCATAATTCTAGCGCATTCCTTTTGTTATTTGCTATTTTCCAGTTTTATTTACAAATTTTTTTTCTTTTCAATTTCAGAACTAATATTTTTATTTTAACTTTAACGTAGCACATACGATTGTTAAATGGACTATTCATATTTTTATTATTTTTTTATGCAGCTCTTAAGCTTTTATTTAATCCAAATTTCTATTGTGAACGATTCCAATTACGGTATTATGCCATTAGATTTATATGATATATGTATTTGAATAATATATACACGGTGAACCAAAAGTAGGTGGACAGTAGGTTGAATACGGTTTGTGTTATATTATATTATAACTATGGTGTTCATTATAACTATGGTGTTTGTGTTTTATTATATTAAATATTATAACTAAATTTATTTAAATTTTATTTTGTATTATAGTATACAAAAAAATTAAATATGTATTCTCAAAGTAAACGTTATCATTTACTGTCCACCTACATTTGGTTCACCCTATATATATATATATATATATAATCATGCGGGTTGCTTCTACAGAGCTTCAATTTAATATTTAGGAGAAATCCAATGACAAGGAGAAATGTAAATGCCATGAAAAGTCTTCTTTAATGCGCAACGTTTCGAGCAATACGCTCATCTTCAGGCTGTTTAAACAATGTGAAATTAAAATCAATATTGAATGAAAAACAAAACAGAAAATTTCTATAACCTATTCGTAAAGACAAATTTTAAAAGACTGAGAAAAGAGGGTTAAATTCTAAGTTATACAGATTTACATAAAAATTAAGAAGTTATTTTTAAATACATGTAGTAAATGTGAAATTAATACACTGGAAAAATTACCAATAGTACACTGGAACAATGGAACTATCTACCTTTCACTGCAGTATCCGAGGCTGACTAATTTGAGCAGAGACAAAGAACGGGAAACACGAAGGATGGCGAGGGCGATTGGGGAAGGAGGGATTATAAGGAATTGGGGAAGGAGGAGGGATCATAGCAAATTGAGAGGGACGGCCGATGAGTCAACATTCAGACTAGGGGACAATGCTTTAATGAAAAGGGATTCTAAAATTCTTAGTGAGTTGGGACAAGCATTACAACCAAGAATTTTAAAATTGTCTAAAGTGACATCAATTTTACATTTAATGCTGTGTTCACGAATTCTCGAGGCTTCTTTAGTTTTTAAAATTTTACCTGTTCGGCCACTTATTCCCATATGCGAATAAAATCTAGCCCTGAGAGAGCGAACAGTGCTGCCGATGTAATTCCCAAGGAGACACCTGGGGCAGGTAAATAAATATACAACACCGCTACGCAACGAGTCAGGGGTTCGATCCTTCGCTGAGAAAAAGCTACCTAAAGACGTTTTATTAATAAATATGATGCGGAAATCAGTATGATAAAAAAATTTCCTTAACAATTTTGTAAATTTAAGCTTAAATTCCTTATTCAAAGGACCCATTTCAGGTACCAAGAAATATTTTATATCCTTCGGCACTGTAATACATGGAAGTTGAGGGCTATAAACATTATTTAAGAAGGATCTAATTAGTTTGTCTACATATTGAACAGGAAAACTATTATTAGTAAAGTATGATCTTAGATTATTAAATTCATCATTAAGTAAGGTAAAATTAGAGGTCAAATTATATCCTCTGAACAGGAGAGTTTTAATACAAGACATCTTATAGTTGAAATCAGTAAAACTAAAAAAATTCATGCCCAAACCAGTGAAAGTGGGTTTCCTGTAAACTGATGTAGTAATAGAATCACCGTTTTTCGAAATTAAAATATCTAAGAAGGGGAGGGAGCCATTTTGCTCAGTTTCCATTGTATACGTTATATTGGGGTGCAAAGAATTTAGGAAGTTAAAGAATTGTTGCGCTTGTACCGCATTATCAAAGACTGCTATCGAATCATCAACGAAGCGTCGATAGAAAATTGGCTTGAGATGAGTGGGAGATTGTCTAAAAATTACACTTTCTAAATGAGTCATAAAAAAGTCAGCTGCTAACGGTCCGACTGGTGATCCCATCCCTACCCCATCAATTTGTTGGTAAACCTTATTGTTGAAAGTGAAATAGCATTGTTTGAAGACCAATTCTAAAAGTTCCTTCAAATGAGACAATGAAAAACCATGAAAATTATCAACTGAGCTAAAAACCCTATCTAAAATAATGGCAATAGTTTCAGATACAGGTACATTTGTGAAAAGTGACTTTACATCAAAACTGACAAAAAACTTTTTTGAATCGAAGCTTTTACCAAGGAGGTCTTTTTGGAATTCAAACGAGTTATTTATAGTGTAAGCATTTTTCGCAAAGGGGGACAGGAGACGAACAACAAATTTTGCCAATTGAAAGGTGGGTAAGTTGAAAGGTGGGTTAGCTTCGTATAACTTACCCACCTTTCAATTGGCAAAATTTGTTGTTCGTCTCCTGTCCCCCTTTGTGAAAAATGCTTACACTATAAATAACTCGTTTGAATTCCAAAAAGACCTCCTTGGTAAAAGCTTCGATTCAAAAAAGTTTTTTGTCAGTTTTGATGTAAAGTCACTTTTCACAAATGTACCTGTATCTGAAACTATTGCCATTATTTTAGATAGGGTTTTTTAGCTCAGTTGATAATTTTCATGGTTTTTCATTGTCTCATTTGAAGGAACTTTTAGAATTGGTCTTCAAACAATGCTATTTCACTTTCAACAATAAGGTTTACCAACAAATTGATGGGGTAGGGATGGGATCACCAGTCGGACCGTTAGCAGCTGACTTTTTATGACTCATTTAGAAAGTGTAATTTTTAGACAATCTCCCACTCATCTCAAGCCAATTTTCTATCGACGCTTCGTTGATGATTCGATAGCAGTCTTTGATAATGCGGTACAAGCGCAACAATTCTTTAACTTCCTAAATTCTTTGCACCCCAATATAACGTATACAATGGAAACTGAGCAAAATGGCTCCCTCCCCTTCTTAGATCTTTTAATTTCGAAAAACGGTGATTCTATTACTACATCAGTTTACAGGAAACCCACTTTCACTGGTTTGGGCATGAATTTTTTTAGTTTTACTGATTTCAACTATAAGATGTCTTGTATTAAAACTCTCCTGTTCAGAGGATATAATTTGACCTCTAATTTTACCTTACTTAATGATGAATTTAATAATCTAAGATCATACTTTACTAATAATAGTTTTCCTGTTCAATATGTAGACAAACTAATTAGATCCTTCTTAAATAATGTTTATAGCCCTCAACTTCCATGTATTACAGTGCCGAAGGATATAAAATATTTCTTGGTACCTGAAATGGGTCCTTTGAATAAGGAATTTAAGCTTAAATTTACAAAATTGTTAAGGAAATTTTTTTATCATACTGATTTCCGCATCATATTTATTAATAAAACGTCTTTAGGTAGCTTTTTCTCAGCGAAGGATCGAACCCCTGACTCGTTGCGTAGCGGTGTTGTATATTTATTTACCTGCCCCAGGTGTCTCCTTGGGAATTACATCGGCAGCACTGTTCGCTCTCTCAGGGCTAGATTTTATTCGCATATGGGAATAAGTGGCCGAACAGGTAAAATTTTAAAAACTAAAGAAGCCTCGAGTATTCGTGAACACAGCATTAAATGTAAAATTGATGTCACTTTAGACAATTTTAAAATTCTTGGTTGTAATACTTGTCCCAACTCACTAAGAATTTTAGAATCCCTTTTCATTAAAGCATTGTCCCCTAGTCTGAATGTTGACTCATCGGCCGTCCCTCTCAATTTGCTATGATCCCTCCTCCTTCCCCAATTCCTTATAATCCCTCCTTCCCCAATCGCCCTCGCCATCCTTCGTGTTTCCCGTTCTTTGTCTCTGCTCAAATTAGTCAGCCTCGGATACTGCAGTGAAAGGTAGATAGTTCCATTGTTCCAGTGTACTATTGGTAATTTTTCCAGTGTATTAATTTCACATTTACTACATGTATTTAAAAATAACTTCTTAATTTTTATATGTAAATCTGTATAACTTAGAATTTAACCCTCTTTTCTCAGTCTTTTAAAATTTGTCTTTACGAATAGGTTATAGAAATTTTCTGTTTTGTTTTTCATTCAATTGATTTTAATTTCACATTGTTATTAAACAGCCTGAAGATGAGCGTATTGCTCGAAACGTTGCGCATTAAAGAAGACTTTTCATGGCATTTACATTTCTCCTTGTCATTGGATTTCTCCTAAATATTATATATATATATATATATATACTGTATATATATATATATATATATATATTAGTGATGTAGGTCACATCCGCATCCGCATCCGCATCCGCGGAACATCCGCACATTTTTTCGCATCCGCATCCGCGTCCGCATCCGCACTTTGGACTGCGGATGTCGTGCGGATGTGGACCGTTGAGATAAAACGTCATTAATAAGCGGAAATTATAAAATTCTACTATATTAATAGAACTAGTTCATTGTGCGCAAAAGTGATGCAAGCGACAAGACGAGAGGCTGTTCTTGTATGAAGTTACTCTCTTGCAACCTACTTAGATCCACGTTACAAAGCTAAGTTATTTTCACCTAGTACATTAGAACGAGTTAAATCATCACTTGGCAAAGCAGTTGAAGAGCTTCAATCTCTTGAATCTGTCGCTTCGCCACCCACCAAAAGAATAAAAGTTTCAGTGACAGAACCAACACCTTCAACAAGCAAATCTATCACAGAATCTGTCTCTCAGTTTCTTGAGTCAAGCAGCAATGACGAGACCTACGCGATGTCGAAAGATGTAGTAAAAATGATCGAGAGCTATCACCAAGAAAAACGCCTGGCTGCATGTGACAATCCTATTAGTTGGTGGAAAAATACGCAGAATATCTATCCATACTTGAGTAAACTTGCAAGGAAACATTTAGCCTGTCCTCCAACAAACGTACCAAGCGAGAGATTATTTAGCAGTGCTGGATCAATATATGATGAAAAGAGAAACAGACTGGCAGCAGAAAAGGCAGAAAAATTAATGTTCCTTAAGCATAACCTTCCTATAATTAAGTTTGAACATTAAACGATGAACATCTTAGTTTACTTATTTAATTACTCATTTATAAATATGCCTAATAAAACTTTAAACTTAATATAAATAGTTATCAAGCTAATTAAAGATCTCTTCTATAAGGGTGGAGGAGGTTGGGAAAGAGGTCGGTGGGGTGCATTTGAGTTGGGTTCACGTCCCGCATCCTGGTAACACAATTATGGTTTCTAATTGTGGCTGAAACTCAACAAAATATAACGAATTTATTTGCAGACGAATTCACTAATTGATTTCTATATTAGTTAGATGCTTGATATTATTTTATATGTTCAGAGAAAAGTACAGCAATTATTGTACAATTAATCAATTATATTACATTATAGCTACAGCTCTCTCTATATAATAACTTATTATATACGTTAAACACAACAAATCTCGAATATATCCTAAAAAATAACGAAAATGTAGACATCCGCATCCGCACCCGCGGATGTTTAAATCAAACATCCGCATCCGCATCCGCATCCGCGGATGTGAAAAAAATGACATCAGCTACATCACTAATATATATATATATATATATATATATATATATATATCGGAAGTCGATGTGTTCCTAGGAAACCTTGTTCTAGTTAGGAAAATGAAACTCTTGTCAAAATTCTTAGCATCTTTGTTTAATCCAAACGTTTCGTTCTAGCCTAAAAACATCTTCAATGGAAGTAAGTTAAATGTAATAAATTAAAAATTTTAATTAAAATTATTATTAAAATTTAAAAGAAAAAGGAAGAAAAGAAAAATAAATACAGAATAATATATATGTAAATATCGTGCAAATAACGTGATGGGGGAAAAAAAAAACCTTTAACGAAAGATGCTGGAAAGAGACTGGAGCCACGTTAAAGAGAAAGTGGGAGAACAGCTAGGAAAATAGTTGGTTGGTCATTTAATTGGGTGGTTATTCCTTGTTAAGTTTAACGGAAGAAGTCTGTTCATTAAGAGATGGCCGATGAGTTTTAATGTACAGAGATTTCAGTATTTACAAACTAAGGTCTTCCGAATTAGTTTCGAAGATTGAAAATTTTTTGAAGACTTTGGTTTGAGAAGTAATCGAAACGACAATTATTAATGGCCGAATACTCTGGTTTTGATGGACGTAAACCAGTTCTGGGCGAAATACCTTTATGCTTTCTGATTCTATATTTTAATGGTAAAGTGGTTTGACCCACATAACGGGAATGGCACTCCGCGCACTTATAAATATACACAATACAGGATCGTATACATAAACTAAAGTAATATTATTCTTTATGACGAAAGTGGACTTGAAGCGTATATTCGTATTAATATTAAAATATATATTAATTAATATTAAAATATATATATTAATAATCATCATTTTGATACTTCTCATCTCATAATCTTAAATAATTTTTCAATCTTAGAAACTAATTCGGAAGACCTTTTGGCTCGTGTTAAGAAAGTGTTAAGAAATATTTTATGGTCATTTCTTCTTATTTAATTTGCATAATTGAATATTTGGTAGTGAAGTTTGAGTTAAATAAAAGAAATTCTAATATAAAAAAAGGGAAATTTCAAGGAATTTATTTAAACTTCATAGAGCAAATTTGAACATGACTAATTCGAAAATGAGCTTAATTTATGTTCAGTTTAAATTTCAGATGAACGAAAGCAGTTTTAACAAAAGAAAAATGAATTTGTTCTACAGATTGCTGAAATTCCGCCAAATCTGTTGAAAACACGGATGGAAAGTTGTACTTTAAAAAAGCGGCTCTAACTGACGGAATAATTTTCTAGAAAGTGATCGAAATACGGATCTCTGTGTAAGAAGAAAAGTATTTAGTAATATATAATATATATATATATATATATATATATATATATAAAATAACTCTCGGTGCATCTCGCTCCTGATGAATCATACACCCTGACCTATAGAGTCAGGAGTGTTTGCACAATGCAATCTAACAATATAGGTACGGAAAAGATTATGGGCCAGAGGGGTTCAGTGGATTATGATAACACAAAGCAATGTTGCTTCTACCAATGATGAACAACACACCTAAGTTTCATTAGCATACGTTGACCCTCCATGTATTTGGCGATGAGGCTGCGAGCTGCTCATACCCTGAATAGGTGCATGTATACGCGAAAAGTGCTTCGTGTAAAGCAATGAAAACTTTCTTCTGAATCAAACTTAATCTATTCATACACGTGTCTTAATCATTGAGAATATATATATATATATATATATATATATATATATATATATATATATATATATATATATATATATATATATATATACTGTATTATATATATATATAAAAATGTTATAATGTTTCAGACCAACAAAGACAATAGGATCCACTCATGGCTGGTCTACCTAACTATGTTCGTAATTGTGTATTGTGTATGTCCTCCGTGGTGGCGGAGGGGACCTACAATTTTACGTGGGTTCCGAACCACAAGAACATATGAAATTTATGTAAAAACTGCCTGTACATTGGCAACGAGCAATTTTTATCATAATATATAATATACACATACTGTATATATATATATATATATATATATATATATATATATATATATACATATATATATACTTGTCACTTTGATTTTATTTCCTCGTAAACAAACGCGAAGAACGAAATAGAGAATATTTATACATATAAAACCGGTTAAAACCGGTGGATCTGCATCGGTTTTTCAAAATATGAAAACTGGTCTCTATATTTATTCTCGGATATGGAAACGAGATGTTATTTAAGCAGATGTCAAACACAGATTCAATTC
Source organism: Bathynomus jamesi (assembly GCA_023014485.1). Classification (NCBI taxonomy): domain Eukaryota; kingdom Metazoa; phylum Arthropoda; class Malacostraca; order Isopoda; family Cirolanidae; genus Bathynomus; species Bathynomus jamesi. Next base: position 345,241 of record JAJOZX010002913.1, on the reverse strand, counting down.
CATCACGTGATAATTGGTATGGAATATATTATGCCCTATTTGAATTTTTTTCTTTTTTTATTTGGGCAGTGAATACCCATTCTCATTAATCATCTGTATACAATTACATATTTTCCATTCGTTTTAAAAGAAATAAACGTTATGAATTCAATATACAATCTTGTATATATATATATATATATATATATATATATATATATATGTTATGGTTTTTTTTGCGAAATCGGTCTTTTTGCAAATTCTCTGGTCAGTTTGCAAAGAAACCAAAACAATAGTAATTTTACAAAATTACCTTAAATGTTTGATTATTTTGCAAAAACACAAAATTCGGTCAGTTTGCAAAAGCACCAATAATGATAATCTTATCGGTGTATTTGCAAAATCTCTTGTTCTAATGCTGTAGAACCTTCTAGCTCCTAACCTAACCTAACCAACAGTGTCATTGTGGTTAGGTTAGGTTAGGTTAGGTTAGGAGCTAGAAGGTTCTACAGTATTAGAACAAGAGATTTTGCAAATACACCGACAAGATTATTGATGATTTTGCAAATTGACCGATTTTTGTTTTTTGCAAATTGACCAATTTTTGCGTGTTTTTGCAAAATGATCAAACATTTCAGGTCATTTTGTAAAATTACTATTGTTTGGGTTTCTTTGCAAACTGACCGGAGAATTTGCAAAAAAAAAACGATTTCGCAAAAAAAAAAATAACATATATATATATATATATATATATATATATATAATATATATATTATATATGATGCAAACCCACAGAGAAAAAGAAAAAGAAGAAAAATCATTCATTCATTTCACGTGTTTAATTATGAAATTCATCCCATATATATATATATATATATATATATATATATATATATATAATGTGCCTTTGCGTGTGTTCATGTGTGTGCTTTCGCGAATAGAAGCTCATTATTATATAAATGTTTGGAAGCATTCCCCAAGGAGATGCACGCATGAAAGAATGTGAGACCTATTGCATGCCATAATTGATAATTTATACCTGCATCACAAGAATGAAAATAATTCAGTGAAAATTGCGTGCTATTGCGGTCAGAGCGGAGAGAGACTCCGGGGCCCCAAATATATATATATATATATATATATATATATATATATATATATATAATTTTTTAAGATTCCATTCCATTTTACTGGCATCGCATGACGGAGCAACGGATTTTTATCCTGTATCAGTGTATCTAATCTCGTATCTATCATGAGTTCCTTTTTTCCATTTAAACGGGTTCTCGAAGCTGGCAAATGTAACGCCTTTGAAACCTTTCTTCCTTCGCTTTTATCTACTCTGAATTTCTCGAGTAGATGAAATAATTTATCATCTGACATCTGAATTGTCTTTCCAATAAAGCTCTTAAATCGGTTATACCGACTCAAATATTTATTATTGAAATCGAAAAATGGACCTATCATGTCTTGGACGCCTTTTAACATATAATTTTGCCAAGACACTAATAAGATATACAATTTGATAAAGAAGTCATGCGCACGAAGGATATAATATAATATATATATATATATATATATATATATATACACACACACACTATGTAATCATGTATTTCTCTCTCTCTCTCTCTCTCTCTTTTTGCCTGTTTGTACATGTGTGTGTGTGTGTGAGAGAGAGTTTTCCCTTCTCTAAATCTTCGGATGAATTATACTTTGTCGAAGTTATAATTCCGTGCTTTTATGCTAAATGTGTTTATTTTTCCGCCACTCTCTTTTAACCAAGTCAATTAAACTGAATATTTTACTCGAATCATTAAAGCTTTAAACTGTCAGTCAACAGAACTAAAACTTTTCCGTAAACTTTCTATTGACACAAACTTGGAAGTTTGAGTATGCTTGAATTTGTCTAATTTCGTTGTGACTTTGCCTTATCAACTGATTGAATTCCTGCTTCAGAAAAGTTTCTTTTTTTTTTTTCTTCTTTTTTCTTTTATAAAAGTTCTCTCTCTCTCTCTCTCTCTCTCTCTCTCTCTCTCTCTCTCTCTCTCTACTGACTTTGAGGCACAAAAAACAAATAAAACCTTTCATTAAAAAAAAAATTTTCAATAGATATATATAAGATTTGAAATTAAAGAATTAAAAAAAAAAAAAATCGAACGTTTCCTTCCTATTTTTAATTTACTCTCATTTTAGTCTGTACTTTTTCTTCTTTTTTTCTTTTCTTTCTTTACTTATCTTCTTTTTTGTTTATCTTTTCTTCCCTTTTATAAAGTTCTTCTCGTTTTTTTCGCGTTACTTTCCCTCCCTCCCCCTTTCAATTATTCGGAAATGAGGCTTTCGCAAAAGCTATTTTTTTTTAAAATTTATTTCATTTCCAACATCAAAAGCAGTTCTCATTTTTTTTCAGTTTAATTAACCTTCAACGTAAGTTTCTTTGGTTCTCGTGTATGTGCCTTTGATGGCATTGTTCTTAATTGTAATGCTGTTCTGCGTCATCCTCGCTTTGTTTTATATTAGAACGAATATTCAATGTTTTACGAGCTACGCAACATCCTTTCCACGCATGAATGAAGAAGACCTTTCCTTTATTAATAATAACCGTCCTGAATTTTAATTACCTGCACCAGGATATTGCAGGCATACACGGATAGATAGACAGCTCGTATATATGAAACAATAATAACTGTGTCTCATATATATATATATATATATATGAGTGTTGTCTAGGCTTCAATTTTGTTTCCGTGTTCTCACTCAACTCAAAAATGGAGTCGTATTACGCAGGAATGTATATGTACAGTCAGATCAAAATGTCCTGTCATAAAACTCCATGTTTTTTTTTTACCATTGGCCATTGCTGATCACAGTCAAGAAAATACAGTGGGTCGGAAAGTATAGGAGTCGTTAGTGTTGCAAAGAAAAAAAATTGTTCGCTGTTTTTTTAAGGTTTGTTGACAAAAAATAGAAAATCCGTTTACATAGAAAACAAATATATAGGGTGCTACTGTAGTATGCGGTCTACCTACGATTCGGCGGTCTACCTTTTAATTATAGCTTCTTATCTTCTTATTATTTTATTATTAGGTTAATTGTACGCCCTTGACGATTGGTTAGGTTAAGTCGTGATATTTTCGTTAAAACTAACGAAAATATCACGACTTAACCTAACCAATCATCAAGGGCGTACTGTAGTATGCGGTCTACCGTTAAGTATGCGGTAGTAGTATGTTTAACTTCTTTAATAATTCCTTAATTGTGTAAATTAAATTATAATTCCTTTCAATTCATTTTCAATTCCTTTTAAATATTTTTGAACGGTAGACCGCATACTACAGTAGAAACTTAACGGTAGACCGCATACTACAGTAGCACCAATATATAGTTTCAATAAATTATTTGGATCACCTGAAGATCAGGGCCCCAGCCTTCTTTAGTTAGCCTTATAAGGCTAACTAACGAAAATATCACGACCTAACCTAACCAATCGTTAGGTCAACTGTACGCCCTTGACGATTGGTTAGGTTAAGTCATGATATTTTCGTTAGTTAACCTTATAAAGCTAACTAAAGAAGGCTGGGGACCCTGATCTTCAGGTGATCCAATTATTTATTATAGGTTGTAAAAATAAGGACCTTTTCCAGTTTGTGTACCGTTTTTCATATAATTTATTTTTGAGAATATTTTTGTTAAAACTAACGAAAATATCACGACTTAACCTAACCAATTATCAAGGGCGTACAGTTGATCTATTATTAATTATAACATTGTTTGTTTCTGGAATAGTATTTACTATTTACTAATAGATCAACTGTACGCTCTTGATAATTGGTTAGGTTAAGTCGTGATATTTTCGTTAGTTTTAACAAAAATATTCTCAAAAATAAATTATATGAAAAACGGTACACAAACTGGAAAAGGTCCAAAAATAAAAGGATATTTTCTATGTATACTTTAAATATAGAAATAGATTTTCTTTTAATTAAACTTAAACCTACAGGCTACAGCATAGGACAAATAACTATATTTCAGCTTTTATATTTCAGGTAAAAAAAAATATATATATATAAGGTTATAGCCAATAAAATACTTGCTCACTATTATAAAACCAAAGAAAATATTCAGCATGCGCGTAAAAATTATAAAGATTTTATATTAATTAATATTAGGCCTAGGTCATAGAACAGTGGTTCTGTTGTTGTTTGATGGGGTTGTTTAAGCTCCTTCATAACATCTATGATGGAGGGGGTCTACAATTTTACGTGGGATTCGAACCACGGGTCGCTACATAATCTGGACATAGAGGCCGGTATCTCATCCAACTACTCTTCAGACTAGGTGGCCATTTAAAAAGGAGGACACTGCGTATGTGGCCGTACGTTAACATATATATATATATATATATATATATATATATATATATATTATATATATGTTAACGTACGGAACATACGCAGTGTCCTCCTTTTTGGAAATTTGGAAATGGCCACCCTAAGGACAGAGTGCTCAAAAGGCGGACTGTCCGCCTAAAGCCGGACGTCTGCCCACCCTACTTCAGACTAGTGTTGAAAACCGGTTTGTAAAATTCCTCTAAAAATCGAAAACCGAAAGAAAAAACCGGTTTTCAAAAACGGATAGATTAAAAACCGGTTTGTAAAGTTTCGATTATTTTTCAACACTACTTCAGACCCAGTGTCTTTTAACTTCTTTGATCGATGGGAAAGTGGTATTACGACAATGACCATGACGTAACCCGAGCAGTGGTTCTCAAACACAACACAACAGAAATAAAATCCAAAATAAAACTACGTATCTTTATTTGCACGAAATTATTAAAATACAGTGCCACAACAACAGAGGGAATAGAGACCATTTAGCTACAAAGTATCGAAAATTGTTGCCATTCGATTACGTACAAAGACATAATGAGGTTCTGAAGCTTATGTAGAAGGGTTAATTTCTTTTAAAACCTGAAAACCCACTAAGTTAGAAGTAAGACTGAAAATAAGTACGCAAAGAATATCATAGACATACCTAGTTTGACAGACATAAGGCCTATACGAGGCCTACCAACCTGCTTCAGTGATGCTACATCGCCGCGAGAATAGTTACCAGGTCCTGGATTAAGTAATTAATACATCTTAGTCTTTGAAGCCAAAATTAAATACGAGTATATTGACAATATTTTATTAAGTTCTATATACCTATAATAGTAATTAGATTTATAATATGGTGGCACAAATTTATTAATACAATAGGAAATAACGTTGGTAAAATATGGTTCTACGTGGCCAAAGAAGACGGTGCTACTGTAGTATGAGGTCTACCTACGATTCGGCGGTCTACCTTTTAATTATAGCTTCTTATCTTGTTTACTAATTGTTTGTTTACATCCCATTGTCAATCGCCCTTGACGATTGGTTAGGTTTAGTCATGATATTTTCGTTAGTTTTAACGAAAATATCATGACTAAACCTAACCAATCGTCGGTAGACCGCATACTACAGTAGCACCAAGAAGACTTTCTCCTATTATTTTGACCCCTTTGAGGTTGGTATTTTGTTAGTTATTTAATTAAAAATCAGATTTGACCATAATTTTAGTGGTCTTCATAATGTATACTAAAAATTTAATTACAATAAGTTACTCTTAATATTTAAGCGTAAGAGTAAATATGATCTTAAAGTATAGCAAAAGGTTTTTTTTTCATTATGCGATTCCTCTGAAGTTTATATTATAAATAAAATTAATTTTGAACTATATTTATAAAACGGGGTTTTGAGGGGATGATCCTTTTTAAGTGAAAAAACTGCGACTCTCCCCTCCCCCTCCCCTTAAAAAAAAGGCGGACTGTGGCACTGTGCCATTCAGTATTTTTTCCTTTTTTACCAGAAAATTAGATTAGATTAAAACGTTTTACTGAAAATTCTGTTATCATTGAGACATTCATTATTAGAACACACACACACACACACTCTCAAAATCTTGTATTTTAGGGCTACGATAAAAAATACAAGTAAAATTTTCGTTATGGTACTCGTGGAACCTAAAATACATTTCTATCATTATATATTATAATATATATATATATATTTATATATTTATATATATATATATAATAATAATAATAATAATAATAATAATAATAGATGTATTTTTCGATACCAAGGGTACAATTAGCCAAAAACTTTTATATAGAGTGCAAATACAGAGTGTAGTGAATACTCTTATTTTAGTTTCAAGATAAATGTTAATTTTACCGTCTTGAATTTCGGAATAGCTATAAATTCATTTTAAATTAGTTACCCATCATAATTCAATTGTAAACCACATTAATACTAATTTTATGTATACTGTATTATTTTATTGTATGTAAACATAATTAATTATATATCACAATTGTCAGTTAATTATTTATATTCAAATAATTATTTTAATCTAATACCATGTCCATTTTGCAAATAAATAATAGAAATCCAAGGGTTATATTTTCCATCCTTGGTACTGTCGCAGTTTCGCCTAACGGACTCAATACGGCTAGTGAGATAATCACTGGTTGGCACTTAACCAGCGGCAGTGCTTATGGCTACATCATCCAGGTTAACCTATACCGGATAGATGCGCTACGGTCCCAAGCCGTAGCTTGCCTAGGCCCAACGACGATGACGACGAAAACCAACAATTGGTGACCCCGGAGTTGGATTCCCCCCTTTTACCCGAACGACTAGGACTAGACTGTAACGTCGTTCGTGCCCATCACCCCCTTCACCCGAGCGACTAGGACCAGACTGTAACGTCGCTCGTGCCCTCTGCCCCTCACCTCTGCCCGTGCGCTCTGTGCCTGCGCTCGTCTCAACCTCCACTCCTTCGTTGGTAACTTGTCGTCTTGCTTGTACGTCAGCAAGCATAGGAGAAGTTGTCTGACGACGCTGGTGCCATCTCCCACTTGAGCGTAAAGCTCCCCGTCTTCTGGCCGGGTGATCCATTTATTTGGTTCCACCAAGTGGAATCACAATTCAACTTGGGAAGGATCACCGCTAGCAGGACAAAATACGATCATGTTTTGTCCTCTCTACCAGCGAGCATCATCTCTGAAGTCCGTGACGTCATCGTGTCTACTTCCACGAGTGAGGACCCATACAACGATCTGAAGTCTGCCATCCTGTGCCGCACCACTGTCTCCGAGCGTGAAAAACTACATCAGTTAATCTCAAAAGAAGAACTTGGAGACCGTAAGCCCACTCAAATGCTGAGGGCTATGCAGTGCGCTCTAGGCGAACGCGCACAAACCTTCGATAAGGACATCTTTAGACAGTTGTTCTTGCAGAAACTTCCTCCATCAGCTCAGCGTGTCTTGGCCACTATGGATCCTGCTACTCCAGTTGATAAACTAGCAGAAACTGCCGACAAAGTAGTGGAGATTGACACAGCTCCGGTCAACAACGTGAACACACAATCGGAACTGGAGTTGAAAGTGGAAGAGTTAAGTCAACAACTCAACCACGTTTGTTCTCTGCTACAAAATCAACGGCAAAGAAGCCATTCTCGGTCAAGATTTACGAAGAGGCATCGTTCGAGTTCCGGGAAGATCTGCTTCTACCACTCTAAATTTGGAAAGAAGGCTAGGAAGTGCATCTCCCCTTGCAATTTTTCGTCGGAAAACCCCAGCAGCGAGTCCTAATGGCGTCTAGTACTCGCACTGCCAACCTGTTATTCATAAAGGACAGGAACTCTGGTGTCAATTTCTTGGTCGATACCGGAGCGTCAGTCAGTGTATTCCCTCAAAAATCTGGTCATACGCACTCGGAATCTCCGCCTCTATACGCTGCTAACGGTTCACGCATACCCACGTACGGTACTCAGTCGCGTAAACTAAACTTGGGCCTTCACCGATCCTTCAAGTGGATTTTCATCTGTGCTCAAGTGCAGCATCCCATAATCGGCGCTGACTTCCTCCAGCATTTCAAACTCCTGGTGGATCTTGACAAGCGACGCTTATGCGACCAGGCCACACTGCTTTCTGTTCTTGCCAAACAGGTTGCCCTTCCGGACGCCTCGAACTCTGCACTTTCCCTCGTTCCCCATAATTCCATGTACCAGTGCCTTTTCCAGCGATATCCAGGAATTCTTCAACCGATGCAGATGGGTGATACCATTAACCACCATTACCCATCACATTACAACAAAAGGTCCCCCTGTGTTTGCAAAACCCAGACGTCTTGCCCCGGACAAACTGAAAGCTGCCAAATCGGAATTCCAGCTTATGATAGATCTTGGGATAATAAGACCTTCCAAAAGCAGTTGGTCCTCTCCCCTACACCTGGTCCAGAAGAAGTCAGGAGACTGGAGACCATGTGGGGATTACCGGTTTTTGAATTCGACAACCATCCCGGACCGATATCCGGTACCAAATGTCCAAGACTTTACTTCTCTTCTCCACGGCAAATCTATCTTCAGTAAAATAGACCTCGTTAAGGCTTTCCACCACATTCCCGTAGAGCCTTCGGATATTCCCAAGACTGCAGTTTGTACACCATTTGGGTTATTCGAATTTGTGAAGATGCCGTTCGGGCTACGGAATGCTGCGCAAACCTTTCAGAGGTTTATAGATGAGGTCACCAGAGGCTTAGACTTTGTTTATGCCTACATCGATGATTTGCTTGTGGCCAGCTCAACGGAAGAGGAACATAAGGAACATCTTTCACTCCTCTTTCAACGCTTAGAACAATACGGTGTTACTATTAATGCATCTAAGTGTGTTTGCACAGCCAACCTTGGAATTTCTTGGTCACACGATTTCGCAGCACGGAATTACCCCCCTTCAGGACAAGTGTGAAGTGATAAAAAATTACCCTATGCCAAATAATCAGCGTGAGTTACGTCGGTTTCTAGGTTTGGTAAATTATTACCACAAGTTCATTAAAAACTGTGCCAGTGTTCTTGCTCCTCTACACGCTATGATCACACACAAACGCAAGGTAACGAAATTGGTATGGTGTAGCGATAGTTTACAGGCGTTCGACAATGCCAAAAATGCTATCAATAGTGCATTGTCTCTGTCATTTCCTATCAGTGATGCCCCCCTAACTCTGACGGTCGATGCATCAGATGTTGCGATCGGTGGGGTGTTGGAACAAACCATTAACGGTCAACAAGCACCCATCGCGTTTTACTCGAAAAAGCTGCAGCCAGCCCAAACGCGTTATAGTGCTTTCGGACGTGAACTTCTTGCTATTTACTTAAACGTGAAGCATTTTCAACATTTCCTTGAAGGCCGAGAGTTTTGTGTTTTTACCGACCACAAACCTTTGGTCACTGTCTTCAATAAAAACAGCTGTAACCACTCTCCCAGAGTCATCAGGCAACTCGATTATATCTCGCAATTTACCACAGATATCCGCCACATCAAAGGTGTCTTGAACACTCCAGCGGATGCACTTTCAAGAATAGAGATTACTTCTGTTACCCTCAGCTCTACACTGTGGAATGCTATTGCACAGGATCAAGATAAGGATACGGAACTACAAGACCTGCTCAGAGAAGACTCCACTCACTCACTTTCCCTCAAGAAAATGAGTATGCCAGGATTGTCTGTGCCCCACTATTGCGACGTATCAACAGCTGCTATTCGCCCTTATGTCCCTCCATGTCACAGACAAGCAGTCTTCACGGATCTTCATAAGCCCTCCCATCCTGGTATCCGTGCTTCGCAACACCTGGTTACCTCTCGCTTTGTTTGGCCCTCGATGCGGAAGGATGTCAAACATTGGACCAAAACGTGCCTTGCCTGCCAGCGTGCCAAAGTCCAAAGGCACACCAGGTCCCCCTTTGACGCATTTCCGCCCCCATCCCAGCGATTTGAGGTAATTCATGTAGACATTGTTGGCCCTCTTCCAGTGATTCAAGGCCAACGTTATCTGCTCACCTGTCTCGACCGCTTTTCCAGATGGCCTGAAGCCATCCCACTTCCTGATATCCAAGCGGACACTGTTGCAAGAGCCTTTCTTCATGGATGGGTATCAAGATTTGGATTGCCGACAAAAGTCATCACTGGCCAAGGTCGCCAATTTGAGTCTTCGCTTTGGAAGAAGTTTACCAGCTTGTTGGGTACAGTACATGCGCATACCTGTGCGTATCATCCGCAAGCTAACGGCCTCGTCGAACGCTTCCATCGCCAGCTGAAGTCATCCCTTATGTGTCACGAAGACTCCCATTGGATGGATAAGCTTCCACTCGTGTTGCTTGGTATTCGCTCTGCATTTAAGAGTGATCTGAAGACTACAGCGGCTGAACTAGTCTATGGAACAACACTGCGGCTACCAGGTGGCTACTTCACTGCAGGGGATAAGTCATGTGATCCTACGGAATTCGCTCAAACACTTTCCTCTCACATGCAGTCCCTTCAGCCTGTTCCCCCTCGATTGACTAGCCAACAGAACATCTTTGTTTCCCCAGCCCTCCAGTCTTGCACCCACGTTTTCGTTCGTGTACCTGTCCCAAAACGGCCTCTCCAATGTCCATATGACGGGCCCTATGAAGTTCTCCGACGTACGCGCAAATCATTTCTCATCCAGCGCGGTTCCAAGGTCGACAAGGTTTCTATCGATCGTCTTTAGCCTGCGTTTTGGAATCAACCTTAAGCGAGGTACATGTAGCTACCAAAAAGGTCCAGGGGAAATCTGTGTCGTTCGGAACTCTTTGAACTTCCTCTCTGGTGGGGGAGTGTGTAGTGAATACTCTTATTTTAGTTTCAAGATAAATGTTAATTTTACCGTCTTGAATTTCGGAATAGCTATAAATTCATTTTAAATTAGTTACCCATCATAATTCAATTGTAAACCACATTAATACTAATTTTATGTATACTGTATTATTTTATTGTATGTAAACATAATTAATTATATATCACAATTGTCAGTTAATTATTTATATTCAAATAATTATTTTAATCTAATACCATGTCCATTTTGCAAATAAATAATAGAAATCCAAGGGTTATATTTTCCATCCTTGGTACTGTCGCAGTTTCGCCTAACGAACTCAATACGGCTAGTGAGATAATCACTGGTTGGCACTTAACCAGCGGCAGTGCTTATGGCTACATCATCCAGGTTAACCTATACCGGATAGATGCGCTACGGTCCCAAGCCGTAGCTTGCCTAGGCCCAACGACGACGACGACGAAAACCAACAAGAGTAACTTTTTACTAGTTCTCATTTGTTCCGCTGACTTTCTGCTTTGCCTTTTGCGGTAGTTTTCCTTTTAGAACTACTTTTTACGTTCATTTCATACGAATTTGTAAGTTGTTTTTTTTAAAATAAGTCCCTCGTAATGTTATTTATTTTTAAAGCCAAAGAAAATAGAATAAATATAGTACGGAATTAATATATATGAATGACATTGAAATAATTTAATAAATGGTAATTTATAAATATGAATATGTTGCCTATTAAAATATAGTACCTTTGGTTTTCCTAAAATAATTTGAAAAAGTCGCATGTACGCTTCTCTGTAAGACTTAACGGATACAGTTATAAGTTTGGGGGATCCCTGTAATATTTTATACAGTTTTCATTATGGAAATGAAACTACAGGTATTATATTAGAGAATCTGTTTAGTATACCTGTAACACTCAATTAAGCACAATTTGAATGCGAGAGAAACTGTTACATTAGGATCGTACTAAAATTGATAGGTGCATACCAACAAAATCACGAGAGAGAGAGACTATATACTCGTATGTATCTCTTTACGGTTCTAAAGCTAGTCCTTCAAGTTTGTATTGCGTATTGTTAAACTAGTTTTATAGAGAACCGTCTTTATACGGTTTCCCTAATGAGTAGAATAACATCGATATGGAATATTCTTATCCTTTAACTTAGACGACAAATTTTATACTTAAGTAAATAATGAAATTAGAAACTACTGAAATTTAGCCATGTTGTGGGCGCTGGTCCATCAGGATGCGTCCGTGAATGGACACGCGTGTGCGCTTTAATTTACGCCTTTTCTCTTTTTTAATACTTTCTGTCTTTCCCATCCGAACTATTTCTGCCTTCTCGCCCCATTCCAATGGGAAACGAGATTTTGTTAATGAATTCGTATGGATATAAAAACTGATAATTTCCCTCTTAAAAAAAAAAATTTGTCTTCCTTTGATTTGAGGAAAATATATTCACTTCCAAATACTTTACATCCGAACTAATTATCCAAATTTTAGGGCTGCAGTGTGCCCACGTCGCAACACCGGTTCACGTTAGATCGGCGAAGTTGAGCGACGTTGTGTTTATCCATTAATTGGATGGGTATCCGTCCTCCTCCGCATTCGGATGATTTAGCGACCCTTTAGATAGCTCGGGTTCCACATAAAGCCGTAGGTCTCCTCCGTCATGTGACCTTTGCTGTCTTTAGGGTGAATAACCAGCAAACATTGTTATTATTACCACATACAAACGAAGGTCAATATCATTTCTCTTATCTATTTTCTATATATGGTCACTATATATATATATATATAATATATATATATATATATATATAATATCCTCAACCGTCGCTCAAAATCTTCTTAAAATCGATATATATATATATATATATATATATATTCTGAAAAGACATATAATCAGTTCATTGTTATATAAAATTATATGAAGTTGTATATAAATAAAGAGGTTTACTATGTGAAAAATAATTCTATATATATAAAATCCCCCTGAAACATCTCACGAACGAGACGTCAATCCTCTCAAACTAAATAATTAAAAATGAACCTTGAACTCACGAAGGTTTTATATTAAAAAAAAAAAGAAGACAAACCCCCCCACCCCACACACAAACCTATAAAAATGTTACAAAGAATAGGCGACTTAAACCACTTTTAATTCAAGTTTTTATAATATTATAATCTCGTAGCGTAAAGCGAGCGAACAAACACATTATGAAATCCTTTAAAGGAATACTAACTGTTTAGAAAGATGCAAATTAAATCTACACTAAATAGATCGAAAGTTCTACTTAATGTTCTCATTTTTCAGTCATTAGACTCGAGCAAACGCTCATTTCCCGGGATTTATACAATTATCGTTATTACTAACATCTTGAGACCTTAAAACCATTATCTACATCCATGGTTTGCCAAATAAAGCGATCGAATAAGGAAAATGTAATGGAATTTTTGTTTTTGTTGGTTTTTTTTTTTTTTTCAAATGAGAAGTAAAAATAAAATAGAAAATATTAAATGAAGACTTTGTAATTTTTTTTTTTAATAATAATATATACTCCTAAATAACGATCTTACAACGAAAAATGAGTGAATTTTAACAAATTTTTTGGTGGAAGTATAGGTTATATGTATATTAATTTCAAATTATTCCAGTAATACACAAATGAAAGTTTATACAGTGTGTATATATATATATATATATATATATATATATATATATATTGGAATTCAATTAGAATCATTGTAATTGTTTTTAATTGTTTTTAATTGTTTTTAATGAGAGGTGGAACGCTATAAACAATTTTATTGCTGCAATTATATATATATATATATATATATATATATATATATATAGAGATAGATAGATAGATAGATAGATAGATGAAGGGTGAAAGAAGGATTCTGAAGATTTTATTTTTAGACGTTTCGGCAGTCATTCTCCTCGTCATGTTCGACGAATTTTTCTTTTCCACTCCAAAGAATACAAATAAAATTAAAATTTAAATTGATCCACTTAAAATAATAGGTATTTGATAATAATCAAAGGGGAGGGACAGAAACTGGCTCAGCGCTCAGGCCAACTAATGCGGCCCATTGCTTAACTCCCGTATCATTATTACTAACATCATCGGGATTCGAATCCCTAACCTCAGAGATTTCACTTCCCCTGAAGGAAAACGACGTTACTCACTGGGGAACGGCCGGCCTCTGGCACGGGTATTTCATACTTTTATATAATGAATAAACTTAAAAGTACGTATTAAAGTTATTAAACTTAAAAGTTATTAAGAAGTCAGTTAAAACTAATATAAAGGTCGACGGAAGTTTTAAGTTTGGCAACTTTTTTCTCAAGTTATTTTCAGGTAATGAAATTACGTCAATAAAATTAAGTTAAAATAGACTTAAAATAAAATATGGAAAATGAAATTTGGTAGGAAGTTATGCTAAAATATTGATCGAATTAAGGGATGGGATCACTTTAACATATTGCTTCCCAAAGCATTCGGGAAGCAATATGTTAAAGTGATCCCTCATGGGAAGCAATATGTTAAAGTGATTAACACTGGGAAGCAATATGTTAAAAAGAGAAAGGTTGGTTGGTTAGAAAGAGGTTGGTAATCTAGGAGATAACCTACCGACCGTAAACAAAGCTATAAATGCCCTAACCGGGCATTCTTTATATATTTAATGTAGGTTAACTGAATGCCCGGTTAGGCAAACTGTACGCCCTTGATGATTGGTTAGGTTAGGTCGTGATAGTTTCGTTAGTTTTAACGAAAATATCACAACTTAACCTATCCAATCGACCTAACCGGGCATTCAGTTGAACTAGCCGGGCATTCAGTTGAACGAACCGGGCATTCAGTTAACCTACATTAAATATATAAAGAAAATGAAAGGATGCAAAAAGGAGCTACTCAACTCGTACTTGTGGTAAATATGTGGCGTGACCGATTCTTCCGAAATCCATATTTTACTTTGTGACCACATAGCGCAACAATTCTAATAAATTTACTTTCAATCTAATATTTTAACATGTTATGATTTACTTTTTATGCCTTTACTTTATTAAAACGAACATTTTTTATCGTACTCCTTATCCTAAATATTGGGAAGCAATATGTTAAAGTGATTAACACTGGGAAGCAATATGTTAAAGTGATATACACTGGGAAGCAATATGTTAAAGAGAGGTTCCTGAGAAGCAATATGTTAAAGTGATCCAAGGGATGAAACGCAGTTACTCGATTGTCACGAGATTGTTCTTAATTACCACAAAAAAAAATTTGGATTCGTAAGAGTAGTGAAGAAACTTAACGCGAGCAGATTTCACTCTGATGGTGAATAAAGTCGTTTGTAGTGAATACTCTTATTTTAGTTTCAAGATAAATGTTAATTTTACCGTCTTGAATTTCGGAATAGCTATAAATTCAATTTAAATTAGTTACCCATCATAATTCAATTGTAAACCACATTAATACTAATTTTATGTATACTGTATTATTTTATTGCATGTAAACATAATTAATTATATATCACAATTGTAAGTTAATTATTTATATTCAAATATTATTTTAATCTAATACCATGTCCATTTTGCAAATAAATAATAGAAATCCAAGGGTTATATTTTTCATCCTTGGTACTGTCGCAGTTTCGCCTAACGGACTCAATACGGCTAGTGAGATAATCACTGGTTGGCACTTAACCAGCGGCAGTGCTTATGGCTACATCATCCAGGTTAACCTATACCGGATAGATGCGGTACGGTCCAAGCCGTAGCTTGCCTAGGCCCAACGACGACGAAAACCAACAATTGGTGACCCGGAGTTGGATTCCCCCCTTTTACCCGAACGACTAGGATTAGACTGTAACGTCGTTCGTGCCCATCACCCCCTTCACCCGAGCGACTAGGACCAGACTGTAACGTCGCTCGTGCCCTCTGCCCCTCACCCCTGCCCGTGCGCTCTGTGCCTGCGCTCGTCTCAACTCCACTCCTTCGTTGTAACTTGTCTTGCTTGTACGTCAGCAAGCATAGGAGAAGATGCCTGACGACGCTGGTGCCATCTCCCACTTGAGCGTAAAGCTCCCCGTCTTCTGGCCGGGTGATCCATTTATTTGGTTCCACCAAGTGGAATCACAATTCAACTTTGGAAGGATCACCGCTAGCAGGACAAAATACGATCATGTTTTGTCTCTACCAGCGAGCATCATCTCTGAAGTCCGTGACGTCATCGTGTCTACTTCCACGAGTGAGGACCCATACAACGATCTGAAGTCTGCCATCCTGTGCCGCACCACTGTCTCCGAGCGTGAGAAACTACATCAGTTAATCTCAAAAGAAGAACTTGGAGACCGTAAGCCCACTCAAATGCTGAGGGCTATGCAGTGCGCTCTAGGCGAACGCGCACAAACCTTCGATAAGGACATCTTTAGACAATTGTTCTTGCAGAAACTTCCTCCATCAGCTCAGCGTGTCTTGGCCACTATGGATCCTGCTACTCCAGTTGATAAACTAGCAGAAACTGCCGACAAAGTAGTGGAGATTGACACAGCTCCGGTCAACAACGTGAACACACAATCGGAACTGGAGTTGAAAGTGGAAGAGTTAAGTCAACAACTCAACCACGTTTGTTCTCTGCTACAAAATCAACGGCAAAGAAGCCATTCTCGGTCAAGATTTACGAAGAGGCATCGTTCGAGTTCGGGAAGATCTGCTTCTACCACTCTAAATTTGGAAAGAAGGCTAGGAAGTGCATCTCCCCTTGCAATTTTTCGTCGGAAAACCCCAGCAGCGAGTCCTAATGGCGTCTAGTACTCGCACTGCCAACCTGTTATTCATAAAGGACAGGAACTCTGGTGTCAATTTCTTGGTCGATACCGGAGCGTCAGTCAGTGTATTCCCTCAAAAATCTGGTCATACGCACTCGGAATCTCCGCCTCTATACGCTGCTAACGGTTCACGCATACCCACGTACGGTACTCAGTCGCGTGAACTAAACTTGGGCCTTCACCGATCCTTCAAGTGGATTTTCATCTGTGCTCAAGTGCAGCATCCCATAATCGGCGCTGACTTCCTCCAGCATTTCAAACTCCTGGTGGATCTTGACAAGCGACGCTTATGCGACCAGGCCACACTGCTTTCTGTTCTTGCCAAACAGGTTGCCCTTCCGGACGCCTCGAACTCTGCACTTTCCCTCGTTCCCCCTAATTCCATGTACCAGTGCCTTTTCCAGCGATATCCAGGAATTCTTCAACCGATGCAGATGGGTGATACCGTTAAGCACACCATTACCATCACATTACAACAAAAGGTCCCCCTGTGTTTGCAAAACCCAGACGTCTTGCCCCGGACAAACTGAAAGCTGCCAAATCGGAATTCCAGCTTATGATAGATCTTGGGATAATAAGACCTTCCAAAAGCAGTTGGTCCTCTCCCCTACACCTGGTCCAGAAGAAGTCAGGAGACTGGAGACCATGTGGGGATTACCGGTTTTGAATTCGACAACCATCCCGGACCGATATCCGGTACAAATGTTCAAGACTTTACTTCTCTTCTCCACGGCAAATCTATCTTCAGTAAAATAGACCTCGTTAAGGCTTTCCACCACATTCCCGTAGAGCCTTCGGATATTCCCAAGACTGCAGTTTGTACACCATTTGGGTTATTCGAATTTGTGAAGATGCCGTTCGGGCTACGGAATGCTGCGCAAACCTTTCAGAGGTTTATAGATGAGGTCACCAGAGGCTTAGACTTTGTTTATGCCTACATCGATGATTTGCTTGTGGCCAGCTCAACGGAAGAGGAACATAAGGAACATCTTTCACTCCTCTTTCAACGCTTAGAACAATACGGTGTTACTATTAATGCATCTAAGTGTGTGTTTGCACAGCCAACCTTGGAATTTCTTGGTCACACGATTTCGCAGCACGGAATTACCCCCCTTCAGGACAAGTGTGAAGTGATAAAAAATTACCCTATGCCAAATAATCAGCGTGAGTTACGTCGGTTTCTAGGTTTGGTAAATTATTACCACAAGTTCATTAAAAACTGTGCCAGTGTTCTTGCTCCTCTACACGCTATGATCACACACAAACGCAAGGTAACGAAATTGGTATGGTGTAGCGATAGTTTACAGGCGTTCGACAATGCCAAAAATGCTATCAATAGTGCATTGTCTCTGTCATTTCCTATCAGTGATGCCCCCCTAACTCTGACGGTCGATGCATCAGATGTTGCGATCGGTGGGGTGTTGGAACAAACCATTAACGGTCAACAAGCACCCATCGCGTTTTACTCGAAAAAGCTGCAGCCAGCCCAAACGCGTTATAGTGCTTTCGGACGTGAACTTCTTGCTATTTACTTAAACGTGAAGCATTTTCAACATTTCCTCGAAGGCCGAGAGTTTTGTGTTTTTACCGACCACAAACCTTTGGTCACTGTCTTCAATAAAAACAGCTGTAACCACTCTCTCAGAGTCATCAGGCAACTCGATTATATCTCGCAATTTACCACAGATATCCGCCACATCAAAGGTGTCTTGAACACTCCAGCGGATGCACTTTCAAGAATAGAGATTACTTCTGTTACCCTCAGCTCTACACTGTGGAATGCTATTGCACAGGATCAAGATAAGGATACGGAACTACAAGACCTGCTCAGAGAAGACTCCACTCACTCACTTTCCCTCAAGAAAATAAGTATGCCAGGATTGTCTGTGCCCCTCTATTGCGACGTATCAACAGCTGCTATTCGCCCTTATGTCCCTCCATGTCACAGACAAGCAGTCTTCACGGATCTTCATAAGCCCTCCCATCCTGGTATCCGTGCTTCGCAACACCTGGTTACCTCTCGCTTTGTTGTTTGGCCCTCGATGCGGAAGGATGTCAAACATTGGACCAAAACGTGCCTTGCCTGCCAGCGTGCCAAAGTCCAAAGGCACACCAGGTCCCCCTTTGACGCATTTCCGCCCCCATCCCAGCGATTTGAGGTAATTCATGTAGACATTGTTGGTCCTCTTCCAGTGATTCAAGGCCAACGTTATCTGCTCACCTGTCTCGACCGCTTTTCCAGATGGCCTGAAGCCATCCCACTTCCTGATATCCAAGCGGACACTGTTGCAAGAGCCTTTCTTCATGGATGGGTATCAAGATTTGGATTGCCGACAAAAGTCATCACTGACCAAGGTCGCCAATTTGAGTCTTCGCTTTGGAAGAAGTTTACCAGCTTGTTGGGTACAGTACATGCGCATACCTGTGCGTATCATCCGCAAGCTAACGGCCTCGTCGAACGCTTCCATCGCCAGCTGAAGTCATCCCTTATGTGTCACGAAGACTCCCATTGGATGGATAAGCTTCCACTCGTGTTGCTTGGTATTCGCTCTGCATTTAAGAGTGATCTGAAGACTACAGCGGCTGAACTAGTCTATGGAACAACACTGCGGCTACCAGGTGGCTACTTCACTGCAGGGGATAAGTCATGTGATCCTACGGAATTCGCTCAAACACTTTCCTCTCACATGCAGTCCCTTCAGCCTGTTCCCCCTCGATTGACTAGCCAACAGAACATCTTTGTTTCCCCAGCCCTCCAGTCTTGCACCCACGTTTTCGTTCGTGTACCTGTCCCAAAACGGCCTCTCCAATGTCCATATGACGGGCCCTATGAAGTTCTCCGACGTACGCGCAAATCATTTCTCATCCAGCGCGGTTCCAAGGTCGACAAGGTTTCTATCGATCGTCTTAAGCCTGCGTTTTTGGAATCAACCTTAAGCGAGGTACATGTAGCTACCAAAAAGGTCCAGGGGAAATCTGTGTCGTTCGGAACTCTTTGAACTTCTCTCTGGTGGGGGAGTGTGTAGTGAATACTCTTATTTTAGTTTCAAGATAAATGTTAATTTTACCGTCTTGAATTTCGGAATAGCTATAAATTCAATTTAAATTAGTTAACCATCATAATTCAATTGTAAACCACATTAATACTAATTTTATGTATACTGTATTATTTTATTGTATGTAAACATAATTAATCATATATCACAATTGTCAGTTAATTATTTATATTCAAATAATTATTTTAATCTAATACCATGTCCATTTTGCAAATAAATAATAGAAATCCAAGGGTTATATTTTCCATCCTTGGTACTGTCGCAGTTTCGCCTAACGGACTCAATACGGCTAGTGAGATAATCACTGGTTGGCACTTAACCAGCGGCAGTGCTTATGGCTACATCATCCAGGTTAACCTATACCGGATAGATGCGCTACGGTCCCAAGCCGTAGCTTGCCTAGGCCCAACGACGACGACGACGACGAAAACCAACACGTTGAAGATTCCTTTTTTGTTTAAGATGTGCAAGAATTCTTCAATGGGCAGATTGTTACAGTTTATACCGTCGCTGTTAGTGGTAAATTACATTCTGTAACGCTATCTGAAGGTTTGAACGTATGAATAATACTGAAGGTTTAGAGTGAATATTCAACAAACGCATCATAAAGAGTGGCTAGAAACTCCCTTTGCGTGAAATTACGGCATATCTGTATGTTGACCTTGTTTTTCATGGAAAGGGACTTTGTGGCCACCTTGTACATGGTACGTGAGTAGTGCAAAAGTATTCAAACATATTCTGTAGATTCAGTTCGTTATACGAGTATCACACACAGAGGCACGTTTGGTGTTTATTTATTTTTAATCAATATTAGATGAACTACTGTAGGAAAACGAGTAATAATAATATTATTATCGAGTTATGTAATTATGCCGTCCATGATTCAAGAAAAATCGAAGGTGTACAAATCAAGAAAGATGACGCTCAATTCGAGTTACTATGAAAGCAATTCTTATTGACTTGGGTAAATTATAGTTAATAGTGCAGCTTTATTATTTAAGAAAAAGTAATACATAATAGTAAATACGTAAAAAGATGACATATTAATGAATTACTGATATAATTTTCAACGTCATTAATTAAAAATTGGATCACCTGAAGATCAGGGCCCCCATGTATTCTTGTTTTTTTTTATTTACAGTACCAAATATAATAATAAATTAAATTGAATGCCCGGTTAGGTCAACTATACGCCCTTGACGATTGGTTAGGTTAAGTCGTGATATTTTCGTTAGTTCTAACGAAGATATCATTTGGTAATTGGGGCTGGATGTCCCTGATCTTCAGGTGATCCTAAAAAGTTATTGATTTTTCTATAGTTTTAAATACGCGATTTTTGCTTAATTTTGAAGTTAATATTCACAGGTTGCCAAGAGAATTTTCCTATATTATAGCGAGATTTAAAACTAGAAAATAATGCCGATTCTTTGATGAGTGTTAGGTAAAGGTTAGCACCTGTGATATCTCCTTTTTGTCGCTGTTAGTTGATCTGAAGCTTTTATGCAGGCCTATATCACGTCAGAGATCTCTACTCCAAACGTTAATTTTCCTTATGTGCTTCACACTCTCTGACTTCGCTCAGTAAACTTGAGGACAGAAATATATGATTTTGAGAAATGAATGAGTAATTTATTACCATATCCAAGGCACCCGTATTTTGAAATCTTTACTCGTACTCGCGGGTATCCGCAATCCAATAGGCTTACCTGCAAATGCAATCAGACTTATTCGATCAATAAGTAAAAATTTCGCCCGGCCACGAAGTACGGATGGGTATAGTAGAGGGTTTTGGGAGATTTGGCGTCTTTTACGTGTGTCTGAAGCTGTAGACTGTTCATAACTATTGTTCTTGTCTCCAGAGTAAATTTATG
Source organism: Bathynomus jamesi (assembly GCA_023014485.1). Taxonomy (NCBI): domain Eukaryota; kingdom Metazoa; phylum Arthropoda; class Malacostraca; order Isopoda; family Cirolanidae; genus Bathynomus; species Bathynomus jamesi. The sequence goes on along the minus strand of JAJOZX010002913.1, from coordinate 323,778 downwards.
TTTTATCCTTTACAAACATAAATTGAGCTGTATTTTGATTTTTTACATACTGAAGGTGTATGCTCCGCAGATGTGTAGATAGTATAATGTCTGTTACTTATTGTACAGTATGTTGCAGAACCCTATTTGACATTGTTTCTTTAATCATACTTGGTCCTGTCAGTACGCATATCAATATCCTGTTTGTTAAGGTTGCATGTGGACCCTAGTTTTCATTCTGTCATATACTTCATTAGGTTCACCTTGGTGAAGGAGCTAACTAAATAGCGACAATGACATCGATGTTACAAAACCAAGGGGATTAACTCAATCGCTCACTCGCTATATAACCCTATATCTGTGTAACTGATAATTCAACATTCCAACTCAATATAATTTCACTCATGAAAATTATTAAAAAAGAACAATGGGACCTAAAACTGAACCTTGCTGAATATCGCAGCTGTTCTTTTAACTACCGCATGAAGTCTTGAATGTTAGACTAGATTGCTTTAATATTTAGTTAAATAAAACGTTTATATTCAATTTTACCAAGTTGAAAAGTCGAAAACGGTGGATGGAGGTGTGAATTCAAATATGATAATTCCAGATTCTCAGTTTCATTTCCAAGGTTTTGATATAATAGTGCGCACACACACACACACACACACACACACACACACACACACACTGTATAAAGAAAATAAAAACCAAATACCCTTATCGTATAATAAGCATCCTATAATCGGGAAGACAGATGCTTTATACACACGTTCACAAGCCTCCATAATCATGGATTTGGTCACAAAGATAAGGTATCGTAAGCAGCAGGATAAGAAAAATAAGAACGTGGAATATTTTGACTTAAGCCTTAAAATCTGCTTTCTTTGCACTATTGTGGAATCATGATTTTTGTATATCTGAAATTGCTTCCAGGTTTCTTAAAGATAAGGAAAAATTGCTGTTATTTATATTGGTATTGGTTCAATATATATATATATGAATAGAAACGACGTAAATAAGGAGCGTCTCTGCTCCTTATTTACGTCGTTTCTATTCATTTATATACTGCGTGGTCATTGCAGTTAAATGCATATATATATAATATATATATATATATATATATATATATATATATATATATATGCACACGGTATATATATATATATATATTCTGGAGCAAATGAATAATAATATTAATAGTCACCAGTGACTTATATATATATATATATATATAAATAAAATAAGTTATAATATTAAATATCTTCTAGCAAACCTTTAGTGTTTGGTAAATGTTAAACATCTAAATGGAAGATCTACAGGGTGGGGCACGGGAACCAAGTGTTTTTGGAATAATCAGGAAAATGATATTTATTTTTGTAAAGAAAATATATTGGTAGAACAGCATTCGTAAGAACATAGCATTTCATGTCATAATAATCATGTACCGAAAATTATATCTGGCATATGATGTCCTTGGCCGTCGACGCATTGTTGAAGGCGTTTACGAAAATTGGCCTCCACTCTTCCCAGCAGGTCTCTGTTGATTTGGATGATTTGTTGACGGATCGCTTCCTTCAATGCATCTAATGTACGGGGCTTGTCCTCGTAGACACGTGACTTGAGGTACCCCCATAGAAAGAAGTCACATGTGGACAAGTCAGGGGACCGAGGGGGCCATGCAATGTCACCAAATCTCGAAATGAGATGGTTGGGAAACAGGGGGCGAAGAACAGCCATTGACGCTCTGGCGGTGTGTGGCGTGGCCCCATCTTGCTGAAACCCAAATGTCGACGAGCAATACGCCTTCTTCGTAACTCAGGGATGAAAAAGGTGTTCACCATCTCAATGTAACGCCCAGATGTTATGGTAACGGTAACCCCATTTGTTCGAAGAAATAGGGACCGATGACGCCAAACTTTCCCACCGCGCACCAAACTGTAACCTTAGGGCTATGCAGCGGTTTTTCATGGAGTTGTCGCGGATTTTCAGCAGCCCAATACCGACAGTTTTGATTGTTGACGGCCCCATTAAGGTGGAAATGGGCTTCATCACTCATTACCACCATCATGTTTTCATTCTGCTCATAAAGTGCAAGCATTTCCTGTGCAAAATTCAGTCGTTGGGGGCAATCGTTTACATTCAATTCCTGCACCATCGCTAACTTGTATGGGTGAAAATGTAATTCTTCATGCAAAATCCGTCTAACAGTACGATTGCTGATTCCGAGTGCAGCTGAATGTCTCCGAGCAGAGCGGCCTGGGCTTTGCAACATCGCTTGTCTGACCCTTTCAACGTTCTCTGGAGTACGCACAGTGCGTTGCGGCCCCTTCGGTTTTATTATTGAGCCTCCTGTTCGAAGATTGTTAACCCAACGTAAGATTGTGTCACGAGCGGGAACAGAGTCATTTCGATGAATGTTGAATCTGCGGCGAAACGCACGCTGAACTGCTGTCACTGACTCGCCACTCCTAACAAAATGGTCATACGCGAACATGCGGTGTTCTAACGTCCACTGCTCCATGATGGCACCTGAAAGATAAAGGTGAGTGTTAGTTAAAGTTAAATGCTATGAACCCAGGAATGGAATGCTACCTACCGCACGCCCCTCCCATTCCTAATGGCCGATTACTAGCTATTCAAAAAACACTTGATTCCCGTGCCCCACCCTGTATAAACAATAGTTGTTCTCGAATGCAAAAACAATATTTAACATGTAAATAGTTAAATGTTTTTTACATATTCATATGAATGAGAGATTTCTCTCTTCATTGAATTTTTACTTCTCACTAATCCTCGATCACTGAATTTTGGTTCTCATTGAGTTTTGTAGAGGGTGATGCATGTTGCAGTGTGACTCAGTCTGTGTCCAAAGACGATTACCGCTTGTTGATATCGTATTTTGTTCTCTCGCTATTTAGTGTTTTGTGAAGCCATTTTGTGTGTTTTGTCGCATTTTGTGCATTTGAATAATGGCTACTGTTGAAGAACAACGTGTGTGCATAAAATTTTGCGTTAAGCTGGGCAACACTGCTTCTGAAACCCATGCCATGCTGAACACAGCATTTGACAATGACGCCTTAAGTCGGACAACCACTTTTGAGTGGCACGAGCGCTTTAAGGAAGGTCGAACGTCAGCGGAGGACGATGCAAAGGTGGGACGACCTTCCACTTCAAGAACTGATGACACTGTTGCTTGTATTCGTGAAATGATTGGAGGGAACCGTAGATTGACAGTCAGGGAAGTGGGGATGCGTCGTGTGTCAACCAAATTTGTGCCACGACTCTCGACTGCCGAGCAGAAAGAGCAACGTGTTGTTGCGTCTCAAGGCCTCATTCAACGTGCCAATCTTGATGAAAATTTTCTCAGAAACATCGTTACGGATGACGAGACGGGTGTACTGGTATGACGTTGAAACAAAACAGCAGTCATCACAAAGGAAGTGCGCGACGTCCCCGAGACCGAAAAAAGCACGGCAAGTCCGATCGAATGTGAAAGCAATGCTGGTCTTTTTTTTCGATTACGAGGAACTCGTTCATTACGAATTCGTCCCTAGAGGTCAAACAGTTAACCAATAGTTTTATTTGGAAATACTGAAGCGCATGCGAGACGCAGTAAGGATAAAACGGCCTGAAAGTTGGAACGCAGGAACGTGGATGTTGCACTATGACAATGCGCCCGTACACAGAGCGTTGTCAATTCAGCAGTACCTGACGAAGCACAATGTTGTAGTCGTTCCGCAGCCCCCGTATTCTTTAGATCTGTCCCCGGCAGACTTTTTTCTTCTTCCCAAACTTA
>JAJOZX010002913.1:292500-315000 GCA_023014485.1 Bathynomus jamesi | reverse complement strand
TACCCTGACATTCCTTCTGCTATGAGACCTGTACCCCATGGTCCTGGAATTCCAATACCTTGTACCACCAACAAAAATTTTGCTCCCACCACTTCATATTAAGTTGGGCTTGATGAAAAATTTCATCAAATCAATGAATAAGGAGGGTTCAGCATTCCGATATCTCGAGAGTAAATTTCCTCATATATCTGATGCTAAACTAAATGCTGGGGTTTTTGATGGTCCTCAAATTCGAACTTTGATCAAGGATACTCAGTTCGAAAACGCAATGACTCCAACTGAGAAGAATGCCTGGCAGGCATTCAAATCAGTTGTCACTGATTTTCTTGGCAAGCGTAGAAGTCCAGAATACGAGTCCGTTTTCGAAAACTTGATGGAAGCTTTCAAAGCTCATGGGTCGCGCATGTCCATAAAAATGCACTTTTTGTGGTCCCACTTGGACTATTTTCCTGAAAATTGCGGGGATTATAGTGAGGAACAGGGTGAACGATTTCACCAAGATATCAAAATAATGGAAGAGAAACCAGGGAAACTGGGATATCAATATGCTGGCGGACTATTGCTGGTGTTTGAAGCGAGACGTGCCCGAAAAAAAACACAGACGGAAAGCCAAAAAAAATTCCTTCCTTCCTCAATAAACTTTTTTCCATATTCATTGTATGAATAAAAGTATTTATTCACACAATGTTTTCATTTTTCACGAGTGTTCTTATAATATTACTCGTATCTACAGTGTTTAAGCTAAAAAAATCAATAAATTTGGGGATAAAATTGGACTTATAATAAATGGCCAATAGAGAAAAAACCTGACCTGATTGAGGAAAACCAATGTCATTTTCGAATTCAGCATGGTCGAATTATATAATATGAGTTGAAAAAACCCTCACAGCAGACAAAAAAAATTCATATGCATACCAGTGTAATCTATGGTAACGGACTCTCTCTCTCTCTCTCTCTCTCTCTCTATATATATATATATATATATATATATATAAAAAACCTGTTTTCCCTAATCTTCACTCCCAAACAAAGAACTATAGACGAGTGTCATTGACGTGTCACCTCACTAGAAGTATTTGGAAGAATAGTTAGAGAGAAAATCTGCGATTTCTTGGAGACACTGGAAAGGTTCAACAAAAATCAGCACGGATTCCAATCAGGAAGATCATGCCTATCCCAACTAATAGAGCACTATAACCAGGGCCGGATTAACCATTAAGCAAAATAAGCCCGTGCTTAGGGCATCAAGGGAAGGGGGGCACCACAGAAATTTTCCATTGTCGGATTTACCATGGATTTATTATACTATTATAATCGCGGCTTATAGCCTATAAGCTGTTGAAAACTGAATTATATATATTCATATATAGTATTTATTTTTTTTCATTGTTTGAATTTGTAGTGAACAACAACCCTTTTGAGAGAATAAATATATTTCGTTGTAATCACACACTTTACGCTTTGCGTTATTATTTTGTTTATATCAAATCTTTGAGCGCCATATTAAAAATACATATAGATTAAATATTTTCGTGTGCTATAGTAAATGTAAAAACAAGATTCAGTCATGCTGAACTTTATAAAATAATTGTAGAAGACAATATGAGTGTGCCTTCCCAAATGTAGAAATTGCCTTTCGTATATTTTTAACATTAATGGTCACAAATTGCTCAGCTGAGCGTTCATTTTCTCAGTTGAAGTATATTAAAAATACCAACAGAACAACTATGCAACAAGGCAGGCTGGATGCCTTATCTCTACTAAGTATAGAAGCAGATGTGTTACGTAAGATTAGTTTTGAGGATCTGATCAAAGACTTTGCAATTAAAAAAAGTAGGAGAAAACTTTTCAAATATAAATGAAGTGGAAGTATACAAAAATAAACATTATTTTCCATCTTACTGTAAGTTTTGTTTCATTTCAAAAAATAAAATTTTATTTTATGGTTTATTTTTGTTTATATTTTGAATTACATATATATGGGGCACCAAAATCTTTTAAGTGCTTAGGGCCTCTAAAGGTCTTAATCCGGCCCTGACTATAACAATATCCTGGAAGCACTGGAAGGCAATGAAAACTACGATGTCATATCTGCGATTTCTTGGAGACACTGGAAAGATTTAACAAAAATCAGCACGGATTCCAATCAGGAAGATCATGCCTATCCCAACTAATAGAGCACAATAACAATATCCTGGAAGCACTGGAAGGCAATGAAAACTACGATGTCATATACACAGATTTTGCTAAAGTTTTCAATAAATGTGATCATGGTATAATAGCACATAAAATGAAATATATAAGAATAACACGCAAAGTGGGAAAATGGATCTACAACTTCCTCAGAGAACGTCTACAGGTCGTCAAAATTCAAAGTGTATCATCATGAGAATCGGAAGTACCACAATGTACAGTACTGGCCCCACTCCTGTTCATCATCATGCTAACAGACATTGACAGCGGAGTAAACAACAACAATATAGTAACATCCTTTGCGGACGATACAAGGATCAGCAGAAAATTCAGCGATGTAAATGAAGTGGAGGCCATGCAGAGGGACACGAACAAAATATACAAATGGTCAGAAGACAACAACATGACATTTAACACTGAGAAATTTCAGCTCTTGAGATATGGTAGAAATGAAGAACTTAAACAGACGGCATATTATGCTTCAGATAGACGGGAAATTCAGAGAAGCACGAAAGCGATCGATCTGGGGGTAATAATGACCGATGATGCGAAATTCGAAACACAAAATCAGATAGCGATAAATAAAGCAAAAAAAGTCGCGGGACAGGTATTTAGAATATTCAAAAGAAGGGACAAGACAATAATGATTCCCCTGCTGAGAACACTGATTACACCAAAACTTGAATACTGCTCAGTTTTGACGTCCCCATATAAAAAGGACGAAACTAATAGACTAGAAGAAACTCAGAGACATTTCACAGCAAAGAATGATGGCTGCAAAGAACTCAACTACTGGGAAAGACTACGTAAACGAAATCTGTACTCTCTGGAAAGAAGGGAGAGGTACACCATAATCTACATATGAAAAATGATCGAAAAACTGGTACCAAACCTCAAACTAAACCCAATTACCATTCAAACAACACTGGAAAATAGGAAAGGCAGAATGTGTAGTGTTCCCAAATTAAAGGCCCGACAAGGGACCTCTTCAACACTGAAGGAAAATAGCTTGGTTGTCAGGAGGCCAAGACTTTTTAACCAGCTTCCAAAGAACGTCAGAAACGTTACACGGGTCAAAGTTGAAGTCTTCAAGAGAAGACTAGGTGCCTGGCTCATGACGGTACCAGATGAGCCGGGTGTACCTGGCTATGTACAGTGGAGACCGCAAGAGAGTAACTCTCTCCTCCACCAAACCAGACCTAGAGGCGGGGCCATCAGCTTGACCTTCGTGTGAAGAGAGACCAACACACGGAACATTAACGAGGTTTTATATATATATATATATATCGTAAAGAACGACGCTTGTATAGGAGAACATTCCGCGCAAGATGAGGAGGGAGAACGAACAAATGAAAAAATGAGGTAACCACCCGGGAATCGAACCCGGGATCTTCCGATTGCCGGTCAGATATGATAACCACTACACCATGGTCCTCACCCGATCAGAAGTCGTAATTCTCCTACATACGCGCAGAAACCAATGCCACGAGGGGGGGCACCTCCCGCATGCCGCACCTATATATACATTTCAACTCCAAAGAACACGCAGTATAATTAACGTAAAGAACGACGCTTGTATAGGAGAACATTCTGCGCAAGATGAGGAGGGAGAACGAACAAATGAAAAAATGAGGTAACCACCCGGGAATCGAACCCGGGATCTTCCGATTGCCGGTCAGATATGATAACCACTACACCATGGTCCTCACCCGATCAGAAGTCGTAATTCTCCTACATACGCGCAGAAACCAATGCCCCGATGGGGGCACCTCCCGCATGCCGCACCTATATATACATTTCAACTGCAAATAACACGCAGTATAATTAACGTAAAGAACGACGCTTGTATAGGAGAACATACCGCGCAAGATGAGGAGGGAGAACGAACAAATGAAAAAATGAGGTAACCACCCGGGAATCGAACCCGGGATCTTCCGATTGCCTCTCGGGGCATTGGTTTCTGCGCGTATGTAGGAGAATTACGACTTCTGATCGGGTGAGGACCATGGTGTAGTGGTTATCATATCTGACCGGCAATCGGAAGATCCCGGGTTCGATTCCCGGGTGGTTACCTCATTTTTTCATTTGTTCGTTCTCCCTCCTCATCTTGCGCGGAATGTTCTATACAAGCGTCGTTCTTTACGTTAATTATACTGCGTGTTCTTTGCAGTTGAAATGTATATATATATATATATATATATATGGAGATATAGGATTTATATACAGTTCATGTAAGGGTTTATTTTAACGGTCGTCCGGTCATCTGAGACTACTTAGTATTGTAAATTAACCATTTCTAAATTAACGGGCAATTAATTTTAACCCAAGGGGTTAATTTAGATATGGTTAATTTAGAATACTTAGTAGTCTCAGCCACCGGACGACCGTTAAAATAAACCCCTGCACGTTATCTGAGAAGTACAGAGCTTAAATTAACAGTGATTACATTTCTAAAAGTATCTTCTTTCCTATATTTTATACGATTAAAAAGTATTAGAAATAAATGGCAAGGCATCTCTTAATCCTTTGACGTGAATCAGGTAGTCTTTGCTGAATACTTAACTTTTCTAAACTTTTTTCAGTCTTCATAGATGAATGACGAGTGATTTTTGAGGTATTACCGAAAAGTCATTAGCCAAATGGGACTATATTATCCTTCCAAGACAGAAAATGAGACGAGAGATCCTAATGAATTGAACAACTTAAAAAGAATCTTCTATCAGTCTTCGGCCTTGACTCGCATTGCCTCTTTTTCGAATGGTTCAAAAAAGTGTTCTATGCTTTGACTACTATAATTCACAGTACGGTTTCTTCCACTAACGTCGAACAACATCCGGAAGTCTCGATGGTGCGCCTACCCTCTTTATACTTGGCAATGATGTTACGAACTGCTCGTACCCTGCATGAAGAGGTCGGAACAATGTTTTGTAAAATAATGGAACTTTTACTGTCTATCAAAGAAGCATTTTAATCAATACATAATACAGTGTGTGTATATAATATATATATATATATATATTTTTTTTTTTATTTATTTATTTATTTTTTTTTTTTCCATGAATGTTTATAATTTTCAGTATGACAGTATTACAGTCGAAAACTAAAAAATAATTTTTTACTACCAATATTTACTTCCAGCTTTTAATCCCAATATTTAACCGTTTTTACTCCAAACTTTTACCCCCCAATATTTATCCCGTTTTTACCTCCAATATTTACCCTCAAATAATTGTATGTATGGTTATAATATTTAACTCTAATACTGTAAAAAGAAAAAAAAAAAAAGTATATATATATATATATATATATATTACAAAAGTAATGCCTCTTATTTTATTTCTCACTAAATATAATTGCAATTACAATGAAAATTACAGGGAATATGCATACATACGTGACAAATATAATGTAAATAAATATACATATAAATAAAGTAACTAAAACTGAAAAATAAGAAACATTACTTTCGTACCGACCTTTAGATATATATATATATATATATATATATATATATATATATAAAATGACAATATTACAGTCGAAAACTGAAGAGACTTATAAAAAATACATAAAAGAAATTAAATTATTAGAATTTTAATATCTTGGTCTCTAAATTGAAAATAATTTCAATAAAAACCTGAAAATCAGTGATACAAATAAAAAATGGAATTTCCAAATTAAACTAATCCATTCATCAGGAAGGATTTGTATCGTAATATGCTGAAACATCGTCTGTAATGGGCGAGAGACGTGTGATGTGTGGGCGATACACGTTATTAATTCGTGGGTGATGATGTATTTGAGATACAGAACATAATTTTTGGCTTCGTTTTTCATGCCTCATGATCGCATTCTTATATACAGTATATATATATAATATATATTATATATATATATATATAATATATATATATATATATATATATATAATATATACTATAATATATATATATATATATATATTATATATATATATATATATATATATAGAGAGAGAGAGAGAGAGAGAGAAGAGAGAGAGAGAGAGAGAGAGAGAGAGAGAGAGAGAGTTCTAAAATTACCTAGTAAACTTTTATATGCTTGTCGATCAGTCGTAGGACGTTGTGAACAATGTGTTGAAGTTGAAGGAAGACACTTTGAACATTTAAAATAAACAATTATTGTTGTTTTTCTTATTGTTGCTGTATTTGAAATAAAATTGTTAAATATCGCATAATTTTTGTTAAGATATTGCTGTTCATATAAAAGTTTACTACGTAATTTTAGAATACCCTGTGTATATATATATATATATATATATATATATATATATATATATATATATATTCTTTTTTATTTTATTTCTGTTGTTTACGAAGAATTTAGCAGCATATCAATGTAAGGAAAGAAATCAGTTTACTGTATAAAGAAAAGTCAATTCGAATTGTATAAATTGGTTTTAGATGTGTATGTACGTAATGTATATACATAATTTGTTAATCCTCTATTTCGGCCACTTTTTCTCTATATGTACAGTCTATTCAAAAAAGTCTCCGTTTCTTATCGATTAAACATCTGCGAGAAACGTGAAATTTCACGACTGTGTCTTACTTATTGTCCGTTTCGACCTTTTTAAGTGTCTCGTTGTCTGTTTCCATTAACATAAAGCGACTTGAACATTTTGTTTTATTGGATTATAATCAACAGTCAAAATTTCCTTTAAGTTTTTTTTACGACATTAGACGCTTAATGTCAAGTTCCAAGAACTTAAACAAAAGTTCTAAATGAATGTTTCTGAGCGTCTCCGTTGAATAACGTCGTCATTACGGACTTTCCATTTTCTGCATTAAACTTTAAGTGGTTTCGTAGATTCTTCGCAACTCGTCTTTTAAGTTCAATTAAGGTGACTTATAAATGGTGATTTATTTAACATCAGTCATTTTCTTAATAGTTTCTTTTCAAGATGATGCGTTGGTTGGCAAAATGGCGGGCAAAACACGTTATTCTATCGTTTCTCCGTTTTGTAAACAAGAAGCGAGACACGGTCGCGTAAAGAGGTATCATTTAATTAATAACGGTTCATAAGATTTCTTAAAGCGTACTAAGCAATTTTAACAGTAGAAGTAATAATAATAATAAAAATAATAATAGTAGTAATAGTAGTAACAGTAGTAGCAGTAATTTTCCTGAATTTCATCTGGACACGTCAATTGCGAAAGAGAACTGACATATTTATATATATAAATCGTCTTTCCTTCGAAACCAATAGGAAAGTTTTCCCTCGCGTCGTAACGATGAAAAATATCTCTTCAACTTTTGTAAGTTTTTTTTTTTTTTTACCTTATCTCGCTGAAAAATGGACCTCTGATACGTTCTTACAATCTTTCGTTCTTTCTCGTGGACGTTCTTGCACCCTCACCCCCAACCCCGGTTTCGGTTTTTTTTTACGTTATTGGCTGGTTTCGTTACGTTCTGTACAGTTCCTTTTGGTTTTCTCGTCTGAATTTCCTGTAAGGAACATTTTATAATGTTAAGATTTATATAAGGGCGTTTGAATATATATATATATATATATATATATATATATATATATATATATATATATATATATATAATATTAGGGTGGTCCACAGAAGGGGAGTGGGTGAAATTTTTTTCGAAATTTTTGTGCTCATAGCCCAAACGTACCCACTAGATGAGAAACTAGAGCACATGAATTTTTTTTAAATTAATGAATATATAAGGTATGCACACGGCATAACTCGGAACGTAAAAAAAAATTGTGCAATTCGTCCAGTTTCTAATTTCAAATTACGTTCCTAATTAAATAATTAATTAAGTTTGCAGTTGGCAACTCCTATTTTGAACATACTACGATTTGGCATCATATTTCAAATACTATGGTTTTCCTCAGCTACTCTCCCGGCAAGAATCGGAGGGTGTATTAAATGTTCACGCATCACTGGGAATCATTTATTTTAGCTTGCTTTTAATGATTCAGGTGAATATTAATTAATATTTAATTAATAATTAATTAATATTAATATTAATTAATAATTAATTAATATTAATATTTAATTAATAATTAATTAATATTAATATTTAATTAATAATTAATTAATATTAATATTTAATTAATAATTAATTAATATTAATATTTAATTAATAATTATATAATTAATTAATATTAATATTTAATTAATAATTAATTAATATTAATATTTAATTAATAATTAATTAATATTAATATTTAATTAATAATTAATTAATATAATATTTAATTAATAATTAATTAATATTAATATTTAATTAATAATAATTGATATAATATTTAATTAATAATTAATTAATATTAATATTTAATTAATAATTAATTAATATTAATATTTAATTAATAATTAATTAATATTTAATTAATAATTAATTAATATTAATATTTAATTAATAATTAATTAATATTAATATTTAATTGAATATATATTCTATAGTGTTATAAGTTGCTATGACGCTTAAAGTTGCTATATTACTGTTGCGTTATTGTTTTTGGTTTATGTTGAATAATAATTTTTGCTGAAAATTCATGTACATTAGTGCAAGTTTAATGTTAAAGTGTGACTTTAAAAGTCTACAATATTTGAAGTTGCTGTATTTCTACATTATTTCCATAGTAATAAAAAATGTCAATTTTTGGTTTCTCTTTCTAGGTTGTGATGATAGCAACTGTATTGCGTAAGAAAACAACTATCTACTTGGTTGGCGGCACCATCGAAGCGATTCCTAAGTCCCGTCCGCCTACTCTTAGGCAAGTTCTCCAACGTTATTTTCATCTCCTGAAAATGAGTGAGCCAACTCCTACGAAAAACGAGTGCATCAATATGGTGGTGAAGGAAATCATGGATATCTGGGGAATGGCCCGCATCCCTACTCAAGAGGAGCGGAATATCAAACGAACCCTGAATGGAATCCTGTCCACTTGGGAGAAGTTGAAAAAGGGTTCCAACAGGAGAAGTAAGCCACAAATACAGAAGGAACAAGAATTCTCAAACAATCTTGAAAAGCTCTTCAACATTAAGCATCATGATGTGAAAAGACTGATCCGGATAGAGGAAGACCGAGTCTTCTTGAAAGACCAAGAGAGGGAACGCAAGTTTCACATGGGACGAGTCGACGAAGCCCTGGCTAAGAAAGAAATGAAACAGAAGTATCTTAAGAAGAAGGCCAGAGAGCAAAAGGAAGTAGCAGAGAAGCAGATACGTGAAGAGCAAGAGACCATTCAGATGTAGTCAACCAGCACCTCTTCTGATGATGAAGGTCCTCGTTCATTTCCGAAGATGTCTCGAGTTGGAATGGATCCGGATTTTCAGGTCCCTGGCCCGTCAAATGCAGCTCCTCGTCCTGCACCTCAAACGAGACCTAAGAACTTCATGTCCCCTGGTCTCACTGCCGCCCTGGATAGAACCAACTCCAGCGATCGTGAGGCAGTTCACATCGTGGCAGCTACTGTGAAAAGCCTTGGAGGGAACACTGATGAACTGGCCATCAGTCGCTCCACATTCAGGAGAACCCGTATGCGACATCGTAGTGACCACATCACTTCTGTGAAACAAGCTGTCTCAGCTTCTGGCGCCAATACTGAAATTGTTGTTCATTGGGACGGGAAACTCCTTCCATTCTTCACAGAAAATGACTACGTCGATCGTCTCCCAGTACTGATCTCTGGGAAGGATGTTTCGTCATCGTCAGAGTAGAACATCCAACTCCTGGGTGTTCCGAAGCTCGCATGTGGAACAGGAATGGCGCAAGCAGACGCCGTGGTTGAGGCCTTGAAGGATTGGAAGGTCGAAGACTGAGTCGTCGCCATGAGCTTTGATACGACTCCAAGCAATACGGGTCATATTGGTGGAGCTTGCAGCTTTCAAAAGAATTGGCAACGGGTCAATCAAGCAAACTTCAAGACTGGAATGATGGACGACCACGTCAGTGCAGTTTTCAAAGAGAACCCTGAATGGGTACAAGAAGCTCTCGACTACTCATAAAAGCTCTTGAGTGTACGCAATCCCGCGACAACTACCACCGACTCCTGGAGCTTAGCGTAGTCTTCCTAGGTGGAACACCTCCCCGAAGGATTCGATTTTGACAGCCTGGCCCCATACACCATGCTCGCTGGATGTCAAAGGCAATATACTCTCTCCAAATATTCATGTTTCAACCTCAGTTTAAGGTGTCCCCCAAGGAAGAGAAGTCCATTCGAACCATGGCCCTCTTTGTTACTTTTGTCTACGGACCAGCATGGTTCAAGGCTCCCATAATCTTTGAAGCCTCGAGCAACGATATCTCCTTCCTTAAGAAAATTCAAGAATACAGGAATAAAGTGGATGGAGCAGTTGGAGCGGCAGCTACAAAGGCATTCCAACAACATCTGTGGTATTTGAGAGAGGAGTTGGTAGCTCTGGCTCTATTCAGTGACACAGTTTCCAATATGAGGAAGAGAGGAATCCTGGAGTCGATGAGGGTAAGGGAAGGAGAGAAAGATCCACCGAAGAGAATTAAAGTGCCGGAAGACGACATTCCGTCACTGACGCTGAAGAAGCTGGCATCCAAGAATACCAACCGCTTCTTCCAGACCACGCTACTAGGCTCTGGATTCATCTCTAAAGATCCATCCCAATGGAAGGATGATCCGCAGTTCCTCCAAGCCAAGGAAGTCCTCCAAGATATGCTGTTAGTGAATGATGTAGCTGAAAGAGGGGTGAAGCTAATTCAGGATTATAACTCTTCCATTACGGAGAACGAAGAACAGAAACGGAATCTGCTGCAGGTGGTCGCTACATATCGACGCCAGTTTCCTTGTGCAAACAAGGCTAACTCGTAATCGTGAGGACGGAAGAGTTGTTTTCCTGTTTCAATCAACATTGTTTGTGTTTGGTTTGCTTCTAATTAATAAATTAATCACTTAAATAATAATTTACCTATATGTAGATATGTAATACTTGAGTATCATTTTCCAAATACAAAAGTCATTCTATAGGGAAAGAGATCAAACAAATGTGAACCTTTCTTAGTCAGCTTGTGCATACCCTAAACAAAGTCATAATGACCTAAAACTTGGTATGCAGTGTTTTCTTGGGAAAGGAACCAAATAAACTGCGCATAAAAAATAAACAACTTCGATTTTGTGGACCACCCTAAATTGTGTGTATATATATATATATATGGGCTACGTAGTGGCCGATGTCGTAACACCGCTTCTCGGAGATCAGCGAAGTTAAGCGACATTGGGTCTGGGTAGTAGTTGGATGGGAGACCGTCCTCTGCGCTCAGATTATGTAGCGACCCCCGTGGTTCGGATCCCACGTAAAGCTGTAGGTCCCCTCCGTCATATGACCTTAGATGTTGCGAAGGAGGTTAAACAACCCCAATTAAAAAAAAATATATATATATGGCTGATAAAAGATCGTGACGATTCACACATCAACCAGAATAAGTACTCGCCAAGAAAACTTCTCTTCTATAGCCCATTGATCGTTAACATAAATAAAATAGGCTGTCATTGTACAGTAATTATAATGCACTGTAACAAGCCATTATTGAGAAGGGCGTTGAAGATAAATAAAGTTATATTTACTTATTAGCATGTAAGGAAATCCTTCCACAACTGTTCCAAAAAAATTGAAGATTTAATACGCGTGTGTTCACTCGCCCGGTGAAAAATCTCACTCGCCACGGATCAACGGAAGTGTACTTTTGCAGCAGCATATAAGAATCACGAGTATAAGAACAAGCCTTCTTTAAGAATCATTTTTATTATTGTCTTATTTTTTTTATTTACATTTATTTATTATTTTATTATATTGATTATAAGAATTATCCGGTATAAGAATCATTTTGACAATCCCAAACGTGATTCTTATAAACGGTTTTGAATATATATATATATTATAATATATATAATTATATATATATATATATATATATGCTTGCTTGTTCAATGAAGCGGTAACACGTGTTTTTGTCGTATTTCGAATGAAAGTTAAAATACAGTGAAACTTCGGTAATTAAAGAAATTGAGAAAAGTGCCAGTATTTGTGTTAATATCCAGTGCGCGCAAAGTGAAATCACAGAGTTTGCCATAAAAAAGCAAATTAATCAAGGGATCAGATTATTCATCTGAAAGAAATTTCCCGGCAGTAACAAGGCTGAAACAAAGAGTTCCCAAAGCTAGCCTCTGCGGACGATCTCCCGTACACCAATCAACACGCGATACCTACCCCTCAGAGTAACAGAGGCACCCTCCCCCATCCAAACACTCCGAATCAGGAAACGGTAGTATATTAAAGAACGTGGAAATGGGAAACCGTTTTAGAGAACTTTGTGAGATTCGTAATTTAACAACGGATGAAACAAAGACAATACGATGCGATCTCTGTCAATCTCTTATTGATTACTCGTACAGATGCTTGGAATAGGAAGATAATCAGATTTCCCATATAACAAATGCCAAAGAGATAACCAGAATAAAATTTTTTGTAAAAATTGATCAATGAAAATAAATTCTTTTCCAATCTTTATATTAGAATGAGAGACTAAAGAAGAAACCAAAGGAGAAAATGAAAGAAGAGAGGAACAAACAGGAAAGGAAACGTAAAATAGAGTAACAGAAACAATGAGAAAACCAACACACAAAAAGGGCGAAAATGAGAATTAAAAAACAGGGTCAAATAGAGACAAAAAAAAAAAAATCCACAAAGATCAGACGGAGGACATTAGCTTAAATAACGAAGAACAAAAGGGCAACCCGATAATGTACAAAGGTTATCTCCAAATAATGAACTGAAACAAACCCCCAAAACAAATGTCCCGAGGAAGAATATGGAAAAAAACTGTGTGCTGGTACTATGCAAGGGGTAACTGCATATATATATAATATATATATATATATATATATATATATATATATATATATATGATTGAACTCAGAATGGTTCCCTGAGGTTTTTTCCTGATACACACAGACCGTGCATGGAACAAAGAACTCTCCTGGGAAAATTAAATCCACAATAGTCCGAATAAGTAATAGTAAATGACAAACACTTTAGTTTTTTTCTTTTTCATGATGTTAGCCCGAAGTGGGCAACGGGTCACTCGCAAAGAGGCCCAAAAAATATAGCTTCCTCACCAGCTATCTGCAAAGCAGATAGGATCTAGCTTTGGGACAGGATCTAGACCCTAGCTCCTGTCTTAAAGCTGGATCCTATCTGTTTTGCAGATAGCTGGTGAGGGAAGCTATATTTATAGGGCCTCTTTGCGAGTGACCTGTTGCTCACGTCGGGCTAACATCATGAAAAAGAAAAAAAAATATATATATATATATATATATATATATGTAAAGAACGACGTTTGTTAGAAGAGTGTCCGCACAAGAAGAGGAGAGAAAATGAGCAATGAAAAGTGAGGCACCTCCCGGAAATCGAACCTGGGATCATTCACTTGCTAGTCAGATATGACAACCACTACACCAAGCTCTCGATGAATCAGAGTTCGTAATTTCCTACGTACGAGCGGAATCGAATGCCCTTTTGAGGGGGCACCTTCTCATGCCGTATATATGTTACAGTCAACGTGTGTAACCAGCCATTCCGCGTAATGGCTGAAACTTTTAGTCATTTCGCGAAATGGCTGTTTCACTTGGTCATTTCGCGAAATGACTAAAATCTTCAGCCATTAAGCGAAATGGCTGAAATTCCACCTTGGTCATTCGTGAAATGGCTAAAATGACGTTTGTCATGAATTCATAGAAATAACAAACATCACAATAAAATGGAAACCTTTAATTAACTAACTAAATCCGCTAAAACATATATACATCCACAGGTCTGTTCAAATAAGTGAGAAACACTCTTCAAATACACATTTGAACACATTTGAATTTGAATTTTCAATATAGAGGTTTTCAAATACTAACCGGGCCTTCAATGTTATTCCGATGTCCGCCATTGAAGGCCCGGTTAGGTCAACTGTATGCCCTTGACAATTGGTTAGGTTAAGTAGTGTTATTTTCGTTAAAACTAACGAAAATAACACAACTTAACCTAACCAATTGTCAAGGACATACAGTTGACCTAACCGAGCATACATTTGACCTAACTGGGCATACAGTTGATCTAACCGGGCAAATGATCTTGTACGAAATGATCAAGGTGGAATTTCAGCCATTTCGCGTAATGGCTGAAGATTTTAGTCATTTCGTGAAATGACCAAGTATAACAACCATTTCGTGAAATGACTAAAAGTTTCAGCCATTACGCGAAATGGCTGGTTACACACTTTGACTGTAACATATATATATATACACATTTTAACTGCAAACGACACACAGTATAATTAATGTAAAGAACGACGCTTGTTTAGAAGAGTGTCCGCACAAGAAGAGGAGAGAAAACGAGCAATGAAAAATGAGACACCTCCCGGGATCATCCGATTGCCGGTCAGATATGATAACCACTACACTACTCGTTTTCGCTCCTCTTCTTGTGCGGACACTCTTCTAAACAAGCATCGTTCTTTACATTAATTATACTGTGTGTCGTTTGCAGTAAAATATAACCTTTGGTTAGCTTCCGCCCGAATTGTTCATTCTGACGAAGGTCAAGCTTTTCACTCCACCTTAGACCTACAGTTTAACGTGGAATCCGAACCACGCCCCATCAGCAGCCAGCGTTCTTAACCACTAGGCCACCTAGGCTACCCATTTATCTACCAACCACTTTCTTTATTGTGTGGAAGGATGAACAGCTGGGGTTTGCTGCGCGCGGCTGCCGTTGGGTCTCGAACCGGTGCCGATGGATTCGTAGACAGCAACGCTAACCACTACACCAGCGAGGCGCCTATACCGTGTATATATATATATATATATATATATATATATATATACACACGATGCATTTAGTTGATTAAATCATAATTTATAGATTACGAAAAACGAGTGACTGATCCACTTTTAGAAGTTTGACTTTTGCCGCGATTGCTGTAAAATGCAATAAATGAAAAAGAAAAAGTTAATATGGACATTCTCTTTGATGTGGAACATATTCAGAACATCGATAATTTAATTGGTTAAATAATGGGGAACAACATATCCTGTAAGTTATGTATGACTAATGAGCCTCTTTGATGTACAACTGTAATTTATCATCTAAATATTCTTTATAAAATTTATATATTGTAGTTGTGTTGTATTATTCTTGGAAAAATATGTTAGATGTGTGTAATTAAGAGTAACCTGCACATTTTTAAACAATACAGTATCGACAGTCAATGGGCCAATAGTCCTTCTTTGTTAAAAATCGCCTCTCTCTCTCTCTCTCTCTCTCTCTCCTCTCTCTCTCTCTTAAAAATACTAGGTTATATTAAAAAACAGTTTCAATTTAGAAGCAAGGAATTGTAGTCTTTTTACAATTCACTAGTTTGATCTCAACTGGAGTATTGTGTGCAGCTTTGGTCGTCATCCCTTAGGAAGGATATGGAAAGGGTGGAAAGGGTACAAGCAAGGGCACAAAACTGATCCCTTAAATAAGTGCAAAACTACGAACGAAGATTAGAACGCTTAAATCTGTTTACCTTATCGACCACAGGGCCGGACTCAGAGAGGGTAGTCTTGTGGGGGGGGGGGGCACAGCTGGACCATCAGGTGTTCATATGGTATACATAAACTTTTAATTAATAGTAATTAAAAAAATTGTTTAATAGGATAGTATAATACTATAATAATACAAAAACAACGTGCTGATATTTTACTAATAATTAAGGAATATATACACAAGACTTAATTATATTCAAAGAAAAGTTTATTAATATTGTATGTATTGCACACTCGTCATTATAATTCTCCAAACCACAATCTTTAAGTAAACACAATAAATCAAAGTAACCGAAACTTATATTAAGAACTCATACAGTACACTGTCTGATGCTGTTTTATCATGCAAAATATCTACTAATTCCATTCGCCTTGGATGAGCTCGAGCAAAGCTAGTGATCACTTTATTTATATGTATGTTATATTCTATAAACATTCAACAAGGCGAGACCATTTAATCTGTCTTGTTTCATTGTAGAGCGCAGGTAACTTTGAGATTCCTCAGTCGACTGAAGGAACGCTCACATTCGCATGAAATGACTGGTAAGGTTGCACTGACTTGGAGCATAATATATAGTTTAGATAAAATAAAGGGGAGGTTTGCCTGAGTGTAGCTGTCGGGAGTTGGTCAGGTCAGACTCCCAAGCATTCCATTTCTGCTGCCAGCACTCCAGTTCTGTTTCCAGACACTCTGGTGATGAAAGATCACTGACCATTAACTCTTTGTACTTCAGAACCTTTTTTCTCCATTCTGAGTCATTCATCAATAAAGATGGAATAAGAGAGAGCCCCAGAAGAGCATGTTGTTGAGCTGGAGAGAAACGAGTTTCGAGTTCACAGAGCAAATGGTCAACGAAAGGAATTGTGATGGTGCGATGAAAATATTCTTTGGGGGTAAACTGCTGGCATGTTAAATCTATTAATTTGCCTTCTGTTGTACGAGGAAGTGATGGTTGAAGGGCAGCGACTAATTCAGCTAAGGCTAAAGCTTCCATGTACCAAGTGTCACCAACTTGATCAATATCACCACGACACTGTTTGCTAGCACAGATAACACTGTTTATCTCTGACATAGCTGTGCAGATGTCAATAGCACGCCCTTGAAGGCTTACACTGAGAGGTTTTATGTAACGAAGTGCATTGCGAGACACAGTAAATGACATCAGAAATTCAAATTGCAAGGAACAGTGATTTTGCTTTAGAAATTGACTCCAAGTTCCATAATTCTCCGTCCTCAGCAATACTTTGCTATATAAAACTCGCCAAATACCTCTAAAACATCATGTCGAGCAACCCAACGAGTTTTACATAAATCAACTAACTTTAGTGAATACTTGAAAAATATGCACACTTCATATGCACATTTGCATGTGTCTAGGGAGGGTATGTACCCCTCAGTTGCCCCCCCCCCTGGGTCCGGGCCTGGACCAGGAGGTTGCGCAGTCAGCTTATTCAAGTTCTCAAGATGCTCAATGAAATAGACAAGGTAGATAGACTACAGGAAATTATTCTCATTTAATACCAATCTGACAAGAAATAATTGTTTTAAATTGTGACTTAAAACATTTAGTACCGCCATCTGTGGTAATTTCTTTTCCTATGAAATAGTTAATATCTGGAACCAACTACCCTTGGAAGTTGTTCGAAGCCAAAGTGTAAACATGTTTAAAAATAGTCTGGACGAAGTTGTGAATACACTCAAGGTTTAAGATGGCCCTCACATATAATATAATTTTAAAAAATAGTATTATAACGTATCTTGTACACTTAATTCTTCCCCCACTTTAGAGAGACTTCTCTGGGTGATTGTGTCGCTCATGGGCCTGAGTCATGACATGATTAACCATCGAGCAACTAATTTTTTATCACTCATCTCATAAACATCTCTAAGTGAGAGACTACTGAATTCGCCGTAGCAACAACGGGTGGTCACCCACGAAACACTTTCATTCTCCACAAAGGACAAGTACGTAGGGAAAGATACAGGGACCTCCCACTAATATTCCTCGCCGGAAAGAGATTTTCTTTACTCTCGTGGTGGCACAACACCGCGAAGTATGAACGACTTACTATATCACTTACTGAATAAACACCTTTCACGGCGGGAGACCCAAGTTGAAACTCGGCGACATTCAGAGAGTTGGCAGACATGCATATGACAGACATCGAACTAAAAAAAACACGCTCACACACTTGCTTGCCTTTTTGATATGTCTAAGAATAGCGTAGAAAAATATTTTGTAGAAATCCATAATTTTATAATGAACAAAAAAAAAAAAGCATAGCATGGATTAGGTGAGGTAGAGTTGCGTTTCTGCGGTCACAATTTCAGGCAACACGGGTGTAGCCTGAAGTGGGTTATCGGGGTCTTTGTTGGACCGATACCTCGGTAAATAGAGATGGAAATATTTTATATAAAATCAATATCATATGTTCGAGATTTTTGTGCGATACCAAGTGGTTGATGTACGATTGGCACAAGTATATTATTGGTCAGTTTATACAGCGGTGTTATCTACTGTACGAGCGCTATGTGTGCATAGCATAATTGTAGAGCTAGTTTATATATTCTCCACTTTCCTTTAAATTTCCTTGGCTACTTTTCCAGGGTGAAGGTATTTTTTCAACCTTTTTCCGTACCTTTCTCTGGCGGTGAGAGAGCGGAGAGTGGTGAGAGAGCCTTATGCTTTTCTATCCATTTTTCTACTACTTCTAGAATAGTTAATAAAATAAACCAGTTTAATAACAGGAATCTCCCCGAATGGCCCGAAAGATCTGTGAGGCTTCCTTTTGTCCTTGTAGCTCCTTGTAATTCTCTCGCTCTCAAAAATTTCAAAATGTCCACGTTTCAAAGCATCCACTTTTCAAGGCACATAACATGTCCGTTTCATGATGGGATTGAACTCAGAATGATCCCTGAGGTTTTCCCATCATGAAACGGACATGTTGTGTGCCATGAAAAGTGGACGCTCAATTTGCCAGTTGAGGTTTAAGTTTTGGTGTTTGGCTAAAAATACAATAGTTACTCCTTTTTTTTGATATATTCAATCCGACGCGAATGCAACGAGTCCTTTGCTTATATTGAGGTTCTGGATATAGTAGGCTAGGTGTAGCTGTAACCCCTAGATCAGGGGTGGCCAAAACGTCGATCGCGATCTACCAGTAGATCGCAGAGCAATTTTTAGTAGATCACAGAATGACCAGTAGCTTAGCCTAGCAACAGAGACCTTACATTTCACAATACTAACGAGCACACGACCCGACCGCTGCTACCAAAAATTAGCGTTTTTTATGTTATCACCTCCGTTATAGGTAGCAACATTTATTTGTTTTAGCTTTGTGTTTACCAGTCATTTAACAAAAAATAACAAAGTTTAACTTTAATAATTCTGAGAGATATTTAATTAATGTCACAGAAAATGATACCGCTAACTTTAATTTCTGCCAAAATTTCATACCGCGGTAAGCTGAGCTGTTATGAGCATGTGTCACTTAAGTGACGGGTCAGTCATTTGGAATAATCGGTGATAAAGGTCAGTCTCCAGTCCAATTGCATTAACACCGTTAAAATGAGTGCTGGACCAAGTGCCAAGAAACAAAAAACTTACAACTTTCGCAATGAGTGGGAGACGGCATAATTTTTTACGATGAAAAATTCCAAATGTGGGTGTTTAATTTGCTCTGCATGTGTCGCTTTCGTCAAAAAGGGGAATTTAGAGAGGCATTTTAAAACTATTCACAAGCGGTATGACAGTGATTTCCCAGCTGAAAGTGAACTACGCAAGAGAAAAGTCAATGAACTTAAGTCTCAACTTAGTGCTCAGCAGTCTATCTTTACAGGGCCTAGCACAAAATCGAAAGCAGCAACGATTGCATCATTTCGGGTGAGCCGTGTACTTGCGAAACTCAAGAAACCTTTTCAGGATGGAGAAATATTCAAAGAAGCATTTACAGAGGCAACAGAGTCGTTGTTTCAGAATTTCAGTAATAAATCGGAAATATTGTCTGCTATTAACCAGCTTCAGCTATCCAGAAACACTGTGATGCGGCGTTATGAAGTAATGGATGATAATTTGGTGGAACAACTGAAGAAAGACATGCATGACTGCGTGTTCCTTTCACTTCAGTTTGATGACTCGACAGATGTGATCGACACATCACAGTTATGCATTTTTATTAGAATCGTGTTAAAGCTATGACTGCCAAAGAAGAACTGCTTAAAATCCTACCTTTAAGAGGGAAAACTCGAGGTGAGGACATTTTTCATGCATTCAGTGAGTTTGTTAACGACACACAATTCACTTCACAAGCTTGTGAGCGTAACAACTGACGGATCACCTGCTATGACTGGCCGCTCCAATGGTTCATCGCCCTGTGCAAGTGACAAAGGTTTCCAAACTTCTTTAATTAATTATCACTGCATAATTCACCAACAAGCATTGTGTGGTAAAATGTTGAATATTAAAGAAATTATGGATAGTTCCCATAAGAGTGTTGTGTTCTGTTCGGGCGAGAAGTCTACAAAGGCGTCTCTTCCGGTCTCAGCTAGAAGGAAATAAAGCAGAACACACTGACCTTTTGTTGCACACTGATGTCAGGTGGCTAAGTAGAAGTAAATTCCTGCAGAGGTTTGGATCTCTTACCTGAAATAAAGACTTTCTGAAGTTAAAAGGAACATATTACAAAGAGTTGGAAGACAAAGTGTGGCTGTTAGATTTACCATTTTTGACTGACACCACTGCTTTTCTAAATCAGCTAAACTTAGAGCTGCAAGGTAAAAACAAAACTATTGTTGAAATGATTACCTCAGTGAATGCTTTTAAACAAAAACTAGAACTGGTATCCTTACAGCTGCAGCGACACCAACTGCGGAACTTCAAAAGCATGATGTCAGAGCTGGAAAGTCAGGGGAAAGAATGCGACCAGTTTGACAGTATTTGTTACGTGAACAGTTGCAGAATGTTATTACAAACTTCAACAGACGGTTCCAAGACTTATCAACACTAGAACCTGTAGCAACATTCATGTGCTTCCCATTTGGTGCAAACTTTGACATTGATGATATTACATCAAAAATGGCCTTATTGTTTAATATGGACATATCTGCAATCGAGAATGAAATTTTGACTCTGCGAAGCGACATTTAAATCAAATCCAGGTGTTCAGCAGGAAACTTTTGGCACCTACTTCTTGAAGAAAAGTATCCGAATGTCAGAAAAAGTGCCATGTACTTGACAGCATTTTTTGGATCAACCTACCTTTGTGAGTCAACGTTCTCACACATGAATATCATCAAATCAAAATACCGAGCCACTCTGACAGATGATCACCAGGATGCTTGTTTGAGGCTAGCAATCACCAGCTACAATCCGGACTACACACGGCTTGCTGATGCCATGCGGTGCAAATCATCACATCAGTATAGTAAGCTCTTCCTATTCCAGTATACCTAATTTCTAATAAGTTTGGGGGTTAAAATTTAATGAAAAATATATCTGTGTGCATTTGGCAATATATTTTTATATTCACTTCATTTTATTCTTGGTTATTCTCTCTCCATCTGTGTGTATATATATATATATATACAACTGGGCTGGTGGATCGTATAGAAAGAACTTTGGAAAAAGTAGATCCCATCTCAGTAAAGTCTGGCCACCCCTGCCCTAAATCCTGTCCCAAAGCTAGATCCTATCTGCTTTGCAGATAGCTGGTGAGAGAAGCTATATTTTTTGGGCCTCTTTGCGAGTGACCCGTTGCCCACGTCGGGCTAACATCATGAAAAAGAAAAAAACTATAGTATTTGTCATTTACTATTACTTATTCGGACTATAGTGGATTTAATTTTCGCAGAAGAGTTCCTTGTTCCATGCTCGGTCTGTGTGTATCATATATATATATATATATATATATATACTGTATATATAATTTGAATTGTATGAAAAGTTTTGATGTAAAATATAGAGGGTGTTTCAGGTATAGACGGAAAATCGTGGTATGGTGCATTTTCTTAGAAAATTATTCTCCTTCACTGTTTTGACCTCAGGATATTAATTCAGCAAAGTGACGGCTACCCTAATTCATTTTCATTCCCCATACAATATATATATATATATATATGAAAATGAAAATCCTCACATACTAAGGATAAAAATATATACAATTGATTAGAAATAATACAGTAATGTCGAAGTTAAGTGGAGCTACAGACAGACGTTTTCGTACCAAGAAGTCCATAGCTTAGAGGATAAACGGCAGAACTCATGGATAGCTTGGATAATCGGATAACCATATATATGGGGGTACGTGTGTGTGTGTGTGTGTGTGTGTGTAAGTGGCGCATTCTGTTATTACATTAATATCTATATACAAAATCCTTTTGTTGGAATGAGGTGTGCATATCTCTAGAACACACTCTCCCACGGACTGTGTAAATGCTTTTATCACCTCCTTGCGCTCGAACGAAATGGTCTTTAGCGTGTCGTTTGGCTTACTGCAGATTTTATGAAGTGTTTCTCTGCATGGGGCGAACCTAGTGATGTCGCGATCTGCTGCTGGCAAAGAATGGGGGTTGAATCATTAGGCTGGGCTGGTTGGAGATGGGCTCCGGTCATTCGGTCGTTCATTCTTGTGGACCCTTATTTCACCCTCACATAAATCTCGGTTGTCAGACTAATCTGGCCACGGTCTTTTTG
>JAJOZX010002913.1:267500-287500 GCA_023014485.1 Bathynomus jamesi | reverse complement strand
TATTACCTTAATCTTGCCTTTACACAAACCGGACCAAAAATTTAAGATTTAAAATTTAAATTTAAAATTGTAAATCTTCCATTTATATACAGACTTATATATTGTTTATATATTTAAAACATTTAAATAATAAAACAATACAATAAATAATTAACACTCGTGTGCGCATTTCACTTTTTCCTTCAAAATGAATCATTATCTGCCGTCCAGTCACCGGAATTGATAGCAAATATAGAGTTTTTATAAAAACTTCATTTGTTGGCGAAGCCATTATCCTCTTAAAAGGCGTGTATGTGCGTGTGTGTGTATGTGTGTGTGTAACTGGGCATAAGTGAGGCCCAGTGTGTGATAATTCACAGATGTAGTGGGGTAATTTTTTTTGTCAGTTAACACTTTTGGTACCTCAGAAATTAAAAAAAATTATATAGAAATTTTAGAAACATTGGCACTGTCGGAAAAATGGTATATAGTATATTGGTCTTGATTAGGTTAGCTGACGCTAGGTTAGGTTAATCATGGTTTGGTTTGATTAAGTTAGGCTAGATTGGCGAGTACCTCACTACTTAATGACTTAACAGAAAATATCTTTCGAGCCCTCAATTACTACCGAAACACTTATCACGTCCTTCTCGGTCGATGGCACTAATGTTAGGTTAGGTTAAATTAGATTTGATTTATTAGTTTTTTTAGATATATGGATTTAAAAGGTCGGTACCTCGCTTTTGCGAAGACGCACACACACACACACGTGTGTGTGTGTGTGAGGGAAGTAACTTTCACACAACAATGAACCGTATATATTTTTAGTTTAATTAACACAAAATAGATGTTTATACTTTGTTAATTCTTATATACTTTTGCGTTAATCAAGTTGAAAAAACATAAAAAAAACAGTAAATTTAACTTAATTTATAATTGTGAAGCCTTCAATTTACTTATTTTCCAAAAGGATAATGAAACAAACCATTAATACTGTATATATATAGACTATATATTATAGTGTGTGTGTGTGTGTGTGTGTGTGTGTGTGTGTGTGTGTGTGTGTGATTCAGAAAATTCCTTTCCTCGACTCCTTTTCTCACGTCCAGAAGAATTTAAAAAAAAGGAGGTGAAACCCGCATGTAAAATGTAGACTTCCAGAAGATTCCTCTGAAACCATGGAAAATTTCCACGTCACCAAAGTGTGGCTACAAAAATGTAGTCCAGTTCAGTTCCCTCTCATTTCCGTCAAATCACTCTGCCTCACTCGACTGCGATCCCTCAACTTCGCTCGACTTTCGCCACACTCAGCATTCGACCTTCGATTCTCACTTCTGGTTTAACAAGAACTTCATCACCGTTGCAAGCCTGTAACCACTTCATCCGTCGTGTAACCTTTTCAACGGACGCCACCGCTTCAATCTCCGCCGTGATCGTTACATCATATCCACGATGCCGACACCAAAGCGCTCGCATATCTTTTTGTTTGTATATAACCCTTTATTAGTGTTATATCTAAGTTGTTCCGTGTTATATGTGACTGTTAATATGTTAATAGAGAAGTAAATTAAATTAGAGTTTCCTTATCCTTGCGTCCTGGAACAATATATATATATATATATATATGTTAAACACAGACCGTGCATGGAACAAGGAACTCTTCTGGGAAAATTAAATCCACTATAGTCCGAATAAGTAATGGTAAATGACAAATACCATAGTTTTTTTCCTTTTTCATGATTTTAGCCCGACGTGGGCAACGGGTCTCTCGCAAAGAGATCCCATAAATATAGCTTCCCTCACCAGCTATCTGCAAAGCAGAGAGGATCCAGCTTTGGGACGTGGATCTAGGGTTTAAAGCAAGCCCAGATCCCTACACTCAGAACCTCTATATAAGTAAAAGACTCGTTGCATTCACGTCGTGTTGAATAAATCAAAGAAAAAGGGGGTAACTATTGTATTTTTAGCCAAAAAAACCAAAACTTAAACCTCAACCGGGACATTGAGCGTCCACTTTTCAAGGCACGAAACACGTCCGTTTAGTATACACAAACTCAGAATGGTTCCCTGAGAACAATATGTTAACACAGACCGTGCATGGAACAAGGAACTCTTCTGGGAAAATTAAATCCACTATAGTCCGAATAAGTAATGGTAAATGACAAATACCATAGTTTTTTTCCTTTTTCATGATTTTAGCCCGACGTGGGCAACGGGTCTCTCGCAAAGAGATCCCATAAATATAGCTTCCCTCACCAGCTATCTGCAAAGCAGACAGGATCCAGCTTTGGGACGTGGATCTAGGGTTTAAAGCAAGCCCAGATCCCTACACTCAGAACCTCTATATAAGTAAAAGACTCGTTGCATTCACGTCGTGTTGAATAAATCAAAGAAAAAGGGGGTAACTATTGTATTTTTAGCCAAAAAACCAAAACTTAAACCTCAACCGGGACATTGTTCTCAGGGAACCATTCTGAGTTTGTGTATACTAAACGGACGTGTTTCGTGCCTTGAAAAGTGGACGCTCAATGTCCCGGTTGAGGTTTAAGTTTTGGTTTTTTTGGCTAAAAATACAATAGTTACCCCCTTTTTCTTTGATTTATTCAACACGACGTGAATGCAACGAGTCTTTTACTTATATAGAGGTTCTGAGTGTAGGGATCTGGGCTTGCTTTAAACCCTAGATCCACGTCCCAAAGCTGGATCCTGTCTGCTTTGCAGATAGCTGGTGAGGGAAGCTATATTTATGGGATCTCTTTGCGAGAGACCCGTTGCCCACGTCGGGCTAAAATCATGAAAAAAGGAAAAAAACTATGGTATTTGTCATTTACCATTACTTATTCGGACTATAGTGGATTTAATTTTCCCAGAAGAGTTCCTTGTTCCATGCACGGTCTGTGTTAACATATAATGTTCTCAGGGAACCATTCTGAGTTTGTGTATATATATATATATATATAACTGAATTATATTCTCGGCTTTAACCTCGAATCAAATTTATTGGTAATATATACACATTTTATTTATAGCGGATACGCTTCATATACAACTTAAAACTTTATAACTTATACGCACTTATATATACGAAATATATTTTCTAAATTATCTCTTTATACCGGCCGTATAACGAAAGATTTATGTCGGTTGATCTCGTAACTTTTATGGTACAATTAAAACTTACATTACACGCCTTCTATAATTTTATTTACATCATAATTGGATGTCTTTTATATATATATATATATATATACACACACACACACGGGCGAAACCTTCTGAAGTGGAAGAACAAGAACATAAAAACATAAACTTTCATGAGTATTTTTTAACCTTTGAGATTATTTTTTTATTGGCGAATTTTATTTGTATCACTTCATTACATTAATTTTTTTATTTATTGATTGCTTTATCTATCGCATTTTTAATACTATTTTTATTGAGATTTTTAATTGAGGGGAAAAATGTTTGTTTGTTTGGTTATTTTGTTTAAAGAATTTAGTTTATTTTTTGTTGTAGAAATGTTTACTTTTAATATACAAGGTAATTAACTTATATATATAATATATATATATATATATATATATATATATATATATACGGGGTGTCCCATAAGTCCGGTCTCATAAGAAAAATGTAAAAAAATTAAATTTACGAAAGGATTACATTAGAACTAAAACAAATGTTCAAATTAATGTCTTGTTTTGGGACCCTTTTTATTTTGTTGCAGGTAGAATAGCACGCAATGGCTAATATGAAAGCGAGTTACACTCGTGAGGAAAAGGCGGAGGCGTAACTCATTCCATATTAGCCATTGAGTGTTATTCTACTCGCAAGAAAAAAAAAAAAAAAAGGTCCCAAAACAAGACATAAATTTGAACATTTTTTTTTAGTTCTGATGTATTACTTTCGTAAATTTAATTTAAAATAAATTTTCCTTTGAGACCGGACTTATGGGATACCCTGTATATATATATACACACACACACACGAGTATATGCAAAATTTCGCTCGCTTCTCTCTGGAGAACTTTGTACACTATAAATATGATTGAATTATGATTTTTATCTTTAAAAAATAAAACTTAGAAAGAAGAAAATATTTTTTCCAACACAAATAATTACTTTTGACCATAAACATTTTTAATTGGATCCATAAAATGTTTTTTTTTTTAATTTTCTTATTATTTAATCGATCGTAAAACGCGAGGGAAAAAAAATACAAAATAATTATTAACGAATATAATTATCATTATCATCATCGCATCATCATCATCAGAATTATCATTAAATTATCATCACTTTTTTTCAATTTATTTATTAATAATTAACGGTCAAAGCGCTTTGTTTGAGTTACTCCCTTATTTGAGTCGTTAGAAAACGAGAAATCACTCCGTCGTGGACTAAACAAAAGGTAAATAGTCGTAAATGCCGTACAAATTATAATATAAATACCTTTTTATTATTTAGAGGAGGGGTTTATTTCCCGCATCACGCGCGCATGCGCACTACTCATATATGTACAAAATTCCATAATAATAATAATAATTTTTTTTTTTAAAGTTCTGTCATGAAAAAAACTGGGCATGGGCATGAATGTTGGGGGCATGAATGTTGGAGGCTCCTCCGTTTATATATATATATATATATATATTGCTTTTCTGAAATCTAGATTTTAATCTATTCGGTTTTAATTGCAGGTAAGGTTTATACAGCTTAAAAGTGACATTGGAGAGCTATTTTAAAATCTTTATTGCTCTTTGATTAAATTAATTTTTTTCTCACTAACTCATTCGAGCTCATAAGGAATTTTTTTATATTTATATTTTTATAAGGGAAATTATTTTAATTATATATATATATATATATATATATATATATATATATATATATATATATATATATACACAATGGCATAGGCGCGAAAATGACAATGAACATGAATCAGATTGTTTATTGGATTAAACTAAAACAGAGCATTTTTGCTTCTATTGTAGTGGTGATGAACCACATCCAGGAGCCTAGCAATGATGGTACGAGCTGCTTATATCCCGAATGATTGTATGGGCAGAGCGGGCTTTGTGTAAAACAGTGAAGCTTTTCTTCCCGCTTACACTTAAGCTATTGACATGCATGGCGTCTCGAGCATTGATAATATGCGAGTATATATATATATACATATACACACACACACACACACATATATATATATATATTAGGGTGTTTCATAAATTAAAATTTTGGAAAAATTTTAATCCACATGGATCCCTTGTTGCATTTGCTGAGGAGACTGATAAACCGAAGTATTAATTCAATAGTTTAAAGTTTACGGGTCCCCAGTTTGATGCTCTGGCAGATCATAAACGGAAAAAATTAAACAAAATCTGTCAATGAATTTTTATTCAACAAACGAGTACCATTTCACTACACATTTTCACAAAGATACAAAAAACATAACCACTTCTTGCGAATCATTTGTCCATGAAATCCTTCTTGGTTTTATTCGGGTATTTCGCCCTATGCTGCATCACAGTTTTGAGCAAATACTGCTTCTGCTCTTCGTTCTTCGTCAGAGAACAGTTGAACTCTTTGGTGAGCGCGATGGCTCTTTCGGCCCGATCGTTGACGACAGAGATTTTGTTAACAGTTGCCGCTGCTTGCTTGAAGCCCTCTACTTCAGTCCACTCGGCAAACTGGCTTTTTCAAGAATTCTGTGTCCAAGTCGAATGCATGGAAGAAAGCCATCGTCTTTCCTGTCACGAACTCCGCCAGGTGTTTCGAGGCAAGATTCCTGACGTTCTTCCCTTGGGGTCGCTTGAGTTCCTTTTTCGATGCGGGCTTACCCAAACTGACGACCATCTGAGCCTTTTCTTCATCTGCCACATCTGCGTCGAAGAACGCCATGGCAATAAGAGTCTCAGAGATGTACCATAGGTGTCGAGACATGGCTTCTTGCGCAGCGTTAACACACGAATATCCCGACATGGCAAAGGCTTCCGCGTCACGCAGAAATTCCAGATCAACTGCGGCAGCCTTGCTTGAGGTTGCAGCACGAGTCCAACCTCGGATGTAGACGAGGGACACGAAGAGACCTACGGCTGTCAGAGCTTCCAACTCGTGGACTCGACATCTTGAACTGCTTCTTCAGTAGAATTACTTTCAAGGAGTAGATGTCTATCGCCATCCATCGAGCGTGATGGTAAGCGCCAGGGGCTCTGAGAGGGAAATCCACCACTTTTGCTTCTCCCAGGAAGATGAGAACCAACTGTAGCAGTTCCTTGTAGTCATCGCGCTGATGCGACGTGCTCACCATCCCTCTCACCAGCAGGACTGACTTCTCCCTCAGTTCCCTCATAGAGTCATTGACTTGAGCAAAATCGTACGGCCGCACGTCCAACCGGTCGAT
The DNA here is from genome assembly GCA_023014485.1 of Bathynomus jamesi. Taxonomy (NCBI): domain Eukaryota; kingdom Metazoa; phylum Arthropoda; class Malacostraca; order Isopoda; family Cirolanidae; genus Bathynomus; species Bathynomus jamesi. The sequence continues at coordinate 281,119 of JAJOZX010002913.1, read as the reverse complement.
GAACTTCCAGTGTGCCTGAAACCTCTTGAAAACGGGTATATCGGGGCCACTTGAAGGGCCGTATGCACGCTTGAAGACGGAGCTGAGGATGACTTCATAGATGTGATGCCGACAGGGAAGTACATGAGTTCTCTGCCAAGACCTTTCTCAATCAGGACGCAGGCCCCGATATGAATCCCGGTGTTCGACGCTGTCGTGTCGAAAGACAGTCCCCGCACGCGCTCTTCCATCCTGTGTTCCTTGACCAAATCCAAGCAAACTCGCGCTATCTTCTCGCCGTTCCGGACGTCACCTTAGGAACGCCGAGCAACTTCTCCTTGCCGTCGCCAGAGACGAGGACGGCGATCCGGTCAACGCTCTCCTTCCATTGGTCATTGTCAGGTAGGAGCTTACCGTCCCAATGCAAGACAAGAGGCTGACCAGGACAAAACTTCGTCGGATGATAACTTTCAGCAGCCACCTTCCTGAGAGCCTTGCGTGTGCGGTACATGGTACTGGCAGAAATGGACAGTTCATCCAAGTCAAAACCTAGTGATTTAGCCGCTGCAGCGTACGACAGCTGAATCGCGGTACGAAATATTCAGCGATCGTAGGTAGTCGTCACATCCTGTGAGATCAGATTCCTGCGTCGCTTCTTGGTATTTCCCTTGGAGGAGGATGGAAAAACTTCCACGGTTGGGTCAACGACATCTGAGTCAGTCTCTGACGAAGTTGAAATCACTAAAGCCCCCGTATCTTCTGCAGCTCCTTGTTCCTTCCTGGCCTTCTCCTGTTGTTCCTTAATCTTGTCCAGCCTCTTCCTTTTCCTAATCTCCTTATAGTGAAGCTTCATGTCAACAGGGCCCATGCTGCAGGAATTTGGATCTTCACGCTGCATGTCGAGAAAGTGGATGTCCTCCTGATTCTTCATCATTTCCTTAGCCTGTGAATGAGCAATGTCCATGATCTCCTTCGCTATTGCCTCCTTGAACATCGCCTCCTTCACTCGGAAGGACTCTGCTTTATGTGACTTGTGCTTCACAAGCCGGTCGTATTCCTTGAGAAGGGATTCCATCTTCCTCAAGGCCGAATCTCGACGCATCATGGGGATTCTCGCTCTCTCCCAAAATATGAGACAGGCATCCAGGCACAGGTTCAGGCATTTAGTACGTCCAAATTTTTGCTCCTTTTGGTGGTAAAAGTACTTTTGAGTACTTGCAACTGAGTTGGAAGGCCACTTGATGTGATGTTCGCATCCGTCTGGCCAATAAGAAACACTTCTGTTTTCGCTCTGGTAGACACCGGAAAAGAAAACAAACTAAATAATTCCACAGAAATAATTCACATCGTAATTAATTTCATTAATTAAATAGAAAAGCAGTAACTGGACTCGAACAGTGTCATAGCCGTTTGGCGGCATCGCTCAAGTCGGCGTACACAGCACGCTATCCACTACACCATCTAGTGAGTGGATAGCGTGCTGTGTACGCCGACTTGAGCGATGCCGCCAAACGGCTATGACACTGGTTCGAGTCCCAGTTACTGCTTTTCTTTATTTATAAAACTGATACGTGTACACTACGTTCTCTTTGACAATTCCTTAATTAAATAAATTTCAATACCGCAGTAAAATTACATTAATTAGTATCATAAATAATTACCAGCTTAATTGTCCAATATGCAACAGACTAATTAATTTCATGTAATATTAATAATAAATATCACTACCACAGTAAAATGACAGAAATTAAATAATAATAAATTTCAATACCACAGTAAAATGAGATAATTAGTAGCATATATAATTACCTCCATAGTTGTCCAATAGGCTATACAACACGAACCGCTCAAGTGACGAAGAAAAACCGTCTTCACTGCAGACAGGCGAGAAATGAACTGACAAAAAGTCGTCAAAGTTGGGGACCTCTAAATGCAGCGCGATCTGGTTCAAACTTGCACAAACGTGTTTTTTGTTCTTTAGAATACGGAGAACGTGTGGATTAAAACTCCAAGCTCATTTTATTTTACCCTATAGGTATGAAACACCCTATAATATATATATATATAATATATATATATATATAAATGCATTAAATTACTTAAATTACATGTTTGAGATCCTTAAAAATAAGTAGAATATAACACAAATCTTGTAGTTTGCATGTATGATCCTAACTTAAAGGTCTACATAATAATTTAAATACTAAATTATCGATCATATGGCATAGGTGCCAAATTTCCCAAATGTTATCATAAATCTCTCTCCTTATCAGTAAAATATGGCAGCGTTTCGCAATACCATTCTGCATGAACAAAAAGCCAAAAATTACAAAGATTTAATAGATTCCCCATAAATAAATATCTCTGTTAATTAAGAACTAAAATTTAATTTATATGGCATCTTCGCTATAAATTAAGTATTAAATTTTTTTTTTTTTTACATTCATTGATTATCTTTATCTTTATCATTTATCATACAATGTTTATTTACTTCATTTTCATTCGAGATGTTTAAACGGTGAAAAGAACATGGTCTAAATGTATATTGGCCATGTCGAAAGGTAATAAATATTTACATAACTATCGTATCTACAGTCTATCAGGAGTAAATATTTAATAATATTAGTTACCCATCAACTCCTATATGCTGGTATTTTATAATTAACTGGTGAAACAGGAAATTCAATTATATACACACAACACACCACACACACACACACAACATATATATATATACAGTATATAATATATGCACGTCGGTGGTGTAGTGGTTAGCGTCACTGACTACAATCCATCAGCCCAGGTTCGAGACCGACGGCAGCCGGCGCGCAGAAAACCCAGCTGTTCATCTTTCCACGCAATAAAGAAAGGGTTGGGTAGATAAATGGGTACCCTTGGTGGCCAGTGGTTAAGACGCTGGGCTGCTGATGGGGCGTGGTTCGGATTCCACGTTAAAACTGTAGGTCTAAGGTGGAGTAAAAGCTGACCTTCGTCAGAATGAACAATTCGGGCGGAAGCTAACCAAAGGTATGTGTGTGTGTTGAGAATAAAACTGTGTAAAAGTTCGGAGATAATATGAAATATATATATATATATATATTATATATATATATATATTGCAGATGTCTGTTAATACGAATGTAAAACGTGAAATCTGGACGAGGTTGAATATAAGAAGAAAAAGGTGGCGTCTTCTTGTTGTAACCAACCGCAAAAGCTCTCGCGGAGGAAAAATGTCTTCCCGAGAAAAAGCTTCCCGCCCGTGTCGAATTTTATAATGAAGACAAGCCAATGGCGTTCATATGAGGGAGTTTGGCGAGCTTTAAAAGGAGACGAAGGGCCGATAACCCTTTAAAAAAGAAAAAGAAAAATTAAAGAGAGAGAGAGAGAGAGAGAGAGGGAGAGAGAGAGAGAGAGAGGGGAGAGAGAGAGAGAGAGACGAAAATCGTAAGAGATATAAGACGAAGAGATTATTAAGACACGTTGAGAGGAAATCTATAAAATTAATTAAAATACTTTAGTTCGAGAGATAGGACGGAAAGGGAGATTTAAAGAAGCAGGAGTAGGTATGGGAATTTAATTATTGCAAGAGAGAGTTACAAGGAGTTACAAGGACAAGAGGAAGCCTCAAAGACCTTCCGGTCCACTCTGGGAGGTTCCTGTTATTAAACAAGTTTATTTTTCTTCCAACTATCTAGCAGTAGTAGAAAACGGATAGAAAAGTAGAGGGCTCTCTCCCCACCCTCCGCTCCCTCCCTGCCAGAGGCAGGTACGGAAAAGGTTGAAGAACATACCTTGACCCTGAAAAGTAGCCAAGGAAATTTTACAGGAAAGTGGAGAATATAGAAATAGCTCTATATTTAGCATGCTCACAGAGACACGTGCAAGCGAACTCCTGCAGAGTTATGTTATGTTTTAGTCTTAAACTATGAGAGTATTCAGTACTTTGTCTATCCTATTTTTAAACACATTTACACTTTGACTGGAAACAACCTCTGAGGGAAGTTGTTTCCAGATATTAACTATTTTGTAGGAAAAGAAATTCCCGCAGACAGAGGTCCTAAATGTCTTTAGTTCCAGTTTAAACCCATTATTTCTTGTCGGATTGGCATTAAGTGAGAATGAGTTTCTGTAATCTACCCTGTCTATTCCATTGAGCATCTTGAAGACTTGAGTAAGCTGACCTAGCAACCTCCTCGTCTCTAAGGTAAACAGATTTAGGCGCTCTAATCTCCGTTGGTAGCTTTGCATTCTCATTGAAGGGATCAATTTTGTAGCCCTTGCTTGTACTCTTTCTAACCTTTCTATGTCCTTTCTGAGGGATGGAGACCAAAACTGCGCACAGTATTCCAGTTGAGGTCTGACTAGTGAATTACAAAGAGACATTACAGTCTCCTTGTTCCGAAACTGGAACTCTCTTTTAATATAGCTTAATATTTTTAAGGCCCTCTTTTCGACTTCTGCACAGTGCTTCGACGGTTTCAGATCGTTGCTGATGTAGACTCCTAAGTCTTTCTCTAGATCGGTCTCACTCAAGTTCCTTCCCAAGAGAGAGTAATCGGTCTTCGGGTTTTTATAACTTATGTGCATTACCTTACATTTGTCCAAGTTGAATGGCATCTGCCAAGTAGCAGACCATTCGCCCAACCTGTTAAGATCGTTCTGAAGCGTTCTATCGTCTGCAAATTTGGAGATTGTGCTTAGAAGCCCGACGTCTATATCGTTAATATAGATGATAAAAAGTAAAGGACCCAGAACGGAACCCTGTGGGAAACCACTGGTGACGGGCGCCCACTCAGAGAGAGAGAGAGAGAGAGGGAGAGAGAGATACTCTAATGTTTTTGTTCATTTAACTATTTATATTTGTTGAACATTTATTTCAAAGTGATAAATTGCATAACTTCATCTTAAATTGCATAACTTCATTTAAATTGCATAACTTCATAGTTTTCACCTATTCTTCCTTGTGAACACACGCGTTTATCGAGTATTCAGTGTCAGTTATTCTGATAAAGTGTTTTTCAGCGAAATTAACTCAACAGTAAAGTAAATATTTACAGTAGTGTTCGGTGCCTTCATATCTAAGTAATACATCTAATTTACCTTGCTTTAGTATTTAATTATAGCTTAATTCACTTATTATTGAACGAAGTTATAGTAAGGTAACCATCGTGTTGCCATAAAGCTTTTTGTGCTGTGTCTTGGGAAATATTTCGCATATCGAGAAGGTGTAATCCCTTCCGAGGCACAAAGGTCAGACAATTAAATAAGTTCTACTGTACTTTACTTTTGCCTTTCTCTTTACTGAAGTATTATTAATTACAATAAAAATAGACAAAATATGACAGGGTCAGGTAAACTGAAAGCCGAATGCTTTAAATGTAAAGTTCAACATTTGGTGTGTTGACTTTCCTGAAGGAAATTTTAGTGACATTACAACTTTGAGTGTATGTGTTTTTGTAGGGGAAACCATGAAAAGGAAGTTAAAGAGCTAAAGGAAAACCAAGAAAAGAAAGTTAAAGAGTTAAAGCAAATATCTTGAAACTCGGATTGTAGCACTAGAAATCCAAACCAATGAAAACAGCCAGAGTGAAAAACCCAACATCAGATATATTGTAACTCTAAGGTTGAACGCTTAGAACAAAGCATGCCCCGTTTGGAAACCACAGTGAATAGTCCAAAAAGTAGGACTAAGAAGAAAATATTCAGGTAGTTAAAAATAAAAGACTCTCAAAACGGAAATACAAGGATTCTGAACTCATCACATAAAAAATAAGTTTGACTCACTTGCTGGTGAAGAGGAAGAGTCCTTTTTAATTGCGGATTCTCTGGTCAGAATTCAAGTGGACTTTTTCGGAGCAAAACACGAGACTAAGAAAAAACTTAGATGTTTTTCAAGTGCCACAAGTCAGAGAATAAGTCGGGAATTAGACAATGTTAACGTCAAGAGTAAAAGTTGTCCCATCATTGTACATGTTGATAGCAATGACATTTTTCAGAGAGGGACAGGAGGGCAGACTTAGGCCATTGTAAACGAGTTTAAAAACCTAACCGATAAGATTAAAAAAAAGAATGACATGGCAATGGTTGTAGGAATTCCCCCATGAATGCATGCTAGTGGATATACTTTAGTAAAGCTATTATCATAAATAATAGAGTAAAAAGCATCTACGAAAATTAAGGAATTAATTTGTCGACTTTTAAATTATATTTTTCGATAGCAGAGAATACTTTGGCGCTTCTTACAAAAGGATAAGAAGAAATATGGTGATCTTCTGAACATTAACTGTAGAAACTTTTTAAATTAGGGTTCCCCTCCCAACTAGTAAGTGATCTTGCTCTACCAGTTGTTGGTCTACCTGCCAGCAGTAAATCCTACTCCATCAGTTATCCACGAGTGCAACGTCTGATCAAACGCCCCTCCCCTTAGCATCTGTTGATTCACCTGCTTCGGGAAACGACCCAGGCCAACTAGGAGAAACAACTGAAGTCTCTTAAAATTACGCTGTTCAGTGCCGGGTCAATTAGGAACAAACTCCTGGAATTTATAGCTCTAGTCAAAATTGAAACTTTGACATTATTGGAATAACTGACTCCTGGATTCATTTTGAGTCAAGGGACTTTATAGGAAAATTTCAAATGGTAGGCTACAAAAATGCTTCACAAAGATAGGAACGGAAGGAAGGTGGCGGAGTACTTTTATATGCTTGTGATTTCCTGCACCCGGCAATAGTAACATTGTTTCTGCTCATGAAATGTTGTGAATTGAACTAAATTTGACCAATAAAATATTGCATCTATTTCTAATATACAGGCCACCTCACCCGTTGATAAGGATATAGACTTGTATCTATCTTCTATATTCTATAATACTGGGTAATCCAGATAAATGGGACCCATAAAAAAAGCCAAATATTCTTAATATTTAATTCCTTTCATAAAAACTATATATCATTCGAAGAGTAGAGTTACAAGTTTATTATGAAATTTTATTTTTAAAAATGACTCCTTTCAAATGTGCTCCATTAGTTGCCAAGCATTCCAGTGTTCTCGATTGTAAGTTCTGCATCACTTTTGCAAGAGTGTGCGGTGGTGGTATGGCCTGTATCTCATTGTGATGGCGGCCTTCAATTCTTGCAAGGTCGTTGGGTTATTTCTGTAGACCCTACTCTTAAATATCCCCAGATAATAATCTAAGGGAGAAAAATCCGGAGACCTTGCGGGCATTCAACGTCTCAAATCTTGAGATTAACTCGCCTGGAAACGTTTGAAAACAAAACTGCCACGCAGTTCCTCGTGGTATGGCAGGTAGCTCCGTCTTGTTGAACCAGTGGTTTTCTAGACAAAGATCTCTTAATTTAGGAATAAGGAAATCGGTCAACATTTTTTCGTAGCGATCACCATTTACAGTGACCGTTTTCCGGTGGAATCCTCGAAAAAGTACGGCCCTATGATCTGAGATGCAGTAAGACCATACCAAACAGTTACACGCTGACTATGCAACGGGACTTCGGTAATATTCAATGGATTTTCTGTTGCCCAGAAACGACAATTTTGTTTGTTTACAGTTCCATTCAAGTGAAAATGGGCTTCGTCTGACATAATCAAAGTTGCTAGAAAATTGGTGGTGTCATTTACCTTCTGTTGGATCCATTGACAGAATTGTCGTCTCGTGCGAAATCTCCATCGTTTAGTTGTTTCACTGTTTGAATTTTATATGGAAAGAGCATTAAATTTTGTTTGAATATACGGTGTGTTGTTGTTCCATATCCAACTCCTAACAGCTGAGAAGCACGTCTGATGCTTATGTTAGGATTATCCTGTACAATTTCATGAGTTATGTAATGATCTCGTCTATCATGCTGTGCGCACTCTTCCAGCTGGTTTTCTTTTTCCAATGCTGCCAGTTAGGGAAAAATTCTGACACACCGACGGATTACTTTCTTAGAAGGTGATTTTGACATCTGAAAATTTGTCTTGAAAGATCTTTGAGCTGAAACTACACTTCTTCCATGCTCATAATATTGCTCAGTTATGAAACGCAGCTGTTCCACAGTCCATGCAGTCATCTTGAAGGGTAGTTTTAACTAAGACTTTTTATTTTGTTTTGTATCTTATCTTGTCTTGTATTGTCAAAACCTATACAATCCTGTACAAACTTGTAACTATCCTCTTTCGAATGATGCGTATGATTTTATAAAAGGGACTTATACTTTAAGAGTTACAGGGGTTTCTTTGGGTCCCATTTCTCTGGATCACCCTTTATAATTGAGGCAGAGTCTGTCAAAAAATAATTGAGGCAGAATCTGTCCAAAAATTATTTCAAAAGCTGAAATCGGATACGAAGATTTTGAAAAGAAAATTACAGTATTAAGACAGTGAAAGCTTAATATTTACTTTCAATGGGCTACTTCGTAGCCAATGTCGTAATGTCGTAACACCGCTTCCCGTTGATCAGCGAAGTAAGCGATATTGGGTCTGGGTAATAGTTGGATGGGAGACCGTCCTCCGTGTCCAGATTATGTAGCGACCCGTGGTTCGGATCCCACGTAAAGTGTAGGTCCCCTCCGTCATATGACCTTAGATGTTGCGAAGGAGGTTAAACAACCTCAGTCATTATTATTATTATTTACTTTAGTTCACGAGGAACTTTTGTGAAGCTTAACAATTGACCCTCCCCCTAGTAATGGGGGCCGAAGGCCCAGTACCGCAGGCCTAGCTAAATGGGCCCGTAGGCCCACTTAACTAGAAAAGAACACAGCAATGAAAATCTTAAGCTTCACATTCGAACTCATTGTATCAAGATTGTGAAGCTTAAGATTTTATGGCTGCGTTCTTTTCTATAGTTTTATGACTGAATAATTGACTAGGAGCTATTGAAGAATAGGGACCCCAGCCTTCTTTAGTTAGGCTTATAAGGCTAACTAACGAAAATATCACGACCTAACCTAACCAATCGTTAGGTTAACTGTACGCCCTTGACGATGGTTAGGTTAGGTCATGATATTTCGTTAGTTAGCCTTATAAAGCTAACTAAAGAAGGCTGGGGTCCCTATTCTTCAATAGCTCCGCTAAATGGGTCGTAGCGCCCACTTTAGCTGTAATCAATTAAGTAGAGTAGTGACTAATAAGATTAGTGTAGTTTTTGGTGGTTTTAACTGCCGTAATATAAACTGGGAAGACAAAACAGCTGATGGTGAGGGCTCATGACTATTAGAATTTGCAGGTGATAATTTATTAAGTCAGAAGGTTGACGATCCTACTAGGAGTAATGGTAAGCTAGATATCATATTCACAAGCGAATATGACCTAGTATCTAACTTGAATATTGGCGAAACTTTGAGTAACAGCGACCACAATTTGATTAAGCTTGACCTCAGGGTTCCAATTAGTACTCGAGAAAAGATGCACAAAAGGTTGGATTTCTCTAGAACAAATTTTAAAAGCTTCCGAAGTAGTTTAGAAATCTTGAAGTTCTAATAAGTGAGGATGTCAATGTCACCTGGATCCCACGATACGGATCATTTTAGAATATTACAAGACACTTTTATACCCATTTAAATAGTTTTCTCCTTGTCAACCAAGACGCCAAAATGGTTTAACAATGAAATCAGCAATGCTATTACGGAAAAATAGAACCTACAAAAGACTTAAGTCAAATTTCAACCAGACTAACTCAGAAAGTTATATAAACCTACGTCGGAATCTCGGAGAATTACAGTAAATCCTTAATCAGATCAGCTAAACGTAATGATCTTAGAAGCTAGAATTGCCTCACTCTGTAAAGTTAACCCTAGAGTTTTTGTTTATGTTAGCAGAGAAAACCAATTAAAAACTCTGCAGCAACTAATTGACAAGATAAATAAGTACAATCATCCGGTCCCGACTTATTTTTTCCAAGGGTATTAAAAGAGGTCAGCCACATATTGTTAATGATTTAGTAAGTATATTCAAATAATCATTCGAATTAGGGAAAGTTCCAACCGACTGGAAATTAGCATATATAACGCCAGTCTTTAAAAAGGGGGATAGCAAAATCCTTGTAATTACCGCCAGATTAGTTTAACGTCAATTGTCGGCAAACTGTTGGAATCCATTATTACAAAACTTATCGTGTGTCCCCTTCAATCAAACAATATATTTTTTATTTTCAACTTGGATTCAGGCGGCATAGATCTTATCTAACAAACCTGTTAGAATTTCTCCATAACATGTATACTTTATACAACTCAACTAGAACAATAGATATGTGTATCTCGACTTTCAAAAAGCCTTTGACAAAGTCCCTCACGCGAGATTAAAGTTAGAGGACCAAGAATTACCAGGCTCGTTTCCATCTGGATTGAAGTTTGGTTAAAAGAAAGAAAGCAGAGAGTGGTAATAAATGGAGAGGCTTCAGAGTGGGCCCTGTCACCAGTGGGTTCCACAGGGTTCCGTTCTGGGTACTTTACCGTTTATAATCTATATTAACGATATAAACATTGGGTTCCTACGTACAATTTCGAAATTTGCAGACACTACCAAATTCGGAAACAGCGTAAGTAATGAGGAGGGCGTAAGAACGCTTTAAAATGATCCTAATAGTTTGGGCGAATGGTCTGGTACTTGGCAGATGGCATTCAACTTGTATAAATGTAAGGTAAATGCACATATGTTACAAGAACCCGAAGACGGATTACTCTCTCTTGAGGAGGAACCTCTCAGAGACTGATCTAGAGAAAGCCTTAGGAGTTTATTGTATATTAGTTATAATCTCAAACGGCAAAGCACTGTGCAGAGTCGAAAAGAGTACCTTAAAAATACTAAGTTATATTAAAAGACAGTTCCAATATAGAAACATGGAGATTGTAATGTCTCTACAATTCATTAGTTTGATCTCAAATCGAGTATTGCGTGCAGCTTCGGTCTCCATCCCTTTCGAAGGATACAGAAAAGTTGGAAAGGGTACAAGCAAGAACCCCAAAATTGATCCCTTCAATGAGACTGCAAAACTACGAACGAAGATTAGGACGTTTACATCTGTTTACCTTATCGACCAGGAGGTTGCGCGGTCAGCTTATTCAAGTTTTCAAGATGTTCAATGAAATAGACAGGGTAGATAAACTACGGGAAATTATTCTCATTTAATACCAATCTGACAAGAAATAATGGTTTTAAATTGGAACTCAAAACATTTAGTACTGCCATCTGTGGTAATTTCTTCTTCTATAAAATAGTTAATATCTGGAACCAACTTCCTTCGGAGGTTGTTTGAAGTCAATGTGTAAACATGTTTAAAAATAATCTGGACAAAGTTCTGAATACACTCGGGGTTTAAGACTGTCCTTACATATAATATAATTTAAGAAAGTAGTATTATAACGTAATCCTGTGGGAGTTTGTTTAAACATTTCCTCTGCACTTAATTCTCCCCACCCACCCCACACACTTTAGAGAGACGTCTCTGGTTGATTGTGCCCCACATAACATGATCAACTCTCAAGCAACTCATTTTTTTTATTACTTGCCTCATAAACATCTCTAAGTGAGAGACTCTTGAATTCGCTGTAGCCTCAAAAAGGTGATCACCCACAAAACATTTTCATTCTCCACAAGGGACAAGTACACAGGGATAGATACAGGGCCCGTCCACTGATTTTTCTCGCCGGAAAGAGATTTTCGGGTAATCTTAAGATGTCATCACCTGAATTTCGAAAAAATAACTATATGGCCGTAATCTACATAACACTAACACTTTTTCCAAGAGTACTGTTTTTTGTGCAAATACGTTATAAGCAAGTTATAGCAGGTGATGACATTTCCTTAAGATTTACCAGATTTGCTTTACTCTCGTGGTGGCACAACACCGCGAAGTATGAACGACTCAGTATATCACTTGCTGCATAAACACCTTTCACGGCGAAAGACCCAAACTGAATCTTGGCGACATTCAAAGAGTTGGCAGACACATACACATGACAGACATCCAATTATAGAAAACACGCTCACACACTTGATTGCCTTGTTAATAGGTCTAGGAACAGAGTAGAAAAATATTTTGTAGGAACACATAATTTCATAACGAACCAACAAAAAAAGCATGCCATGCATTGGGTGAGGTAGAGTTGCGTTTCTGCCGTCACGATTTCTTTTTTCTCCTCTTTCTCTATAGTGGCTGGATGCACGTGATGGGTGAGGTCATGGTGTGGAAAATCTGCATTCTGTTCTTAATTCCTATATCCATCCATTTCCTGTAGAAGCATTTCATCACTTTGCCGGCGTGATGGCTTTGCGCGTACATGGGTGTAGACATGGAGAGTTTAACCGTTACCTCTTTCTTAATCCTTTTGGGGCTAGCCTGAAGTGGGTCATGGTGTCTTTGTTGGACCGATACCTCGGTAAATAGAGTTATAAATATTTCATATAAAATCAAACCCATATGTTTGAGATTTTTGTGACGATACCAAGTGGTTGATGTGCAATCGACACAAGTATATTATTAGTTAGTTTATACAGCGGTGCTATCTAGTGTACGATTTCTGTGTGCGCATAGCGTAATTGTAGAGCTAGGTTATATGTATATTCTCCTCTTTGATGTAAAATTTCCATGGTTACTTTTCCAGGGTGAGGGTTTTTTTCAACCTTTTTTCGTACCCGCCTCTGGCGGGGAGGAAGTGGAGGTGGGGAGAAAACTGAACAGAAAAGCCTAAGGCGAGAGAGTCTTATGCTTTTCTGTCCAGTTTTCTACTACTGCTAGAATACTGTAGTTAAAAATGAAAAATTTAATAACAGGAACCTCACCGAGTGAACCAAAAGGTCTTTGAGGCTTCCTCTTGTCCTTGTAACTCCTTGTAACTTATATACAGTAATGTTCTCCTTATGTCGGTCTTAATTTCAGTGTTCAGCGAACTTCACACCTGACTCGTAATTTTTGTACTCTCTCCAATTAGTATTTTTTTTGCTTGTTTACAATTCTCACAAATACTTTTTATAATAAGTAGAATGACTTCATAAGCCTCTCAGGAGGTAATTTCAGGGAACACCTATAACTAAAATGATATAACCTCATTTTAAAAGGCATTTTATAAACACGATTTGATACGTGTCTGCAAGCACTGATTTTTCAGTTATTTCTACTAAGACAAACATTTAAAGTGAAAACTAAAATTGAATTCAAAAGTCAATTTTTACAGATTTATTTTTAAGTAAAAGGTAAACAAAGAGACGATAATTTAATTAAATTACACTTTTTTGTTGTGATAACAGACATACATAGAACTTGTAAGTATGGGTTCATTACCCACGTCGATCGAACACAAAAAAAAATCCGTAATGGACGTGGACGAAAGTCGTGTCAAAGAAAGTCCTACACTTACAGGTCATTACTTTATCGAGTTGAAAGCTTGTATTAATATTATAAACGACAATTCGGTGATCCTTATTAATTAAATCTCTTTTAAATAAATGAATACTCACCTTTGTATTGATGTCAATGTGTATATATATATATATATATATATAGAGGCGGGGCCATAGCTTAGAGGCGGGGCCACCAGCTTGACCTCCGTGTGAAGAGAGACCAACGCACGAAACAACATAAGGTTCATGAGGTATATATATATATATATATATATATATACACACACACACACACACACATA
>JAJOZX010002913.1:82500-260000 GCA_023014485.1 Bathynomus jamesi | reverse complement strand
TCTTAACTCGTAGTCATTTTTCTTTCCCAATTTATTACATTAAAATGATATACGTGTTTATGAATTTTCCTTTAGAGTAACAATTTTTCTACTACTACTACTATTACTACTACTACTACTACTACTACTACTAATAATAATAATAGTAATAATTATCAGGTTATGATAATATAAATGTTTACCCTCTTTCACGTTTTTATGAAAGTATAATTCTAGTTTAAAGAATGTTATTTATTAGACTGACTTTAATTTTTTTTCCAAATTATAGCACTGCAAAGAGGACGTTTCGATACATATCCATGATACAAGGCTACTTCTAAGACAATTTAAAATTGTCTTAGAAGTAGCCCTGCAATGATACCATATTGTTAAACATGTTGATCCACTGTCGTTTTAGAAAATCTAGAAGAGGAAGAACCATTGTTGTCCCAAGGCGATATGATGACTAAGCTGATTGATGCAGCATTGCTTGTATATATTAAGTTAAGGTGTATATATATCCATCTCATAATTGTAAGGTTAGTGAAAAATGAACTTAATTTAGAGCTAGCATTTTTGAGCTCTTGTGGCATCATTGTTTGGTCACACTGTTGGCATCATTTTGGGGCGCTGCGCGTTCTTTCTACTCGTTTGTGGGATGTCGTACGTACAGGGTGTGGTCTGTTAGAGAGCTCTCTTGCAATTCAGTTTGGTTGTTTAGATACAAGATTGTTGCATCGTGCAATAGTCCAGGTTGCGTTGTTGTTGCAAGGTTGAGAAAGAAGACCATAAATAGTACCCCTTTTGTTTATATTAAATTCATGTAACAAAGGTCTAAGGTAGGCCCGCATCGAGTCAGCAACCCTGAGGTAGGACCTAATAGGATCTCAAATCCGTAAGTTTTAATTTTAGCCTAACTTGGGCTGTAGGTAGAACTGGCCCTTTAGAATTTGGCCGTTCACGGCTCAGCTGGGATTTTGAACCCAACAAATAAATAAATTAACAGTCGTATTAAAATTACAAAGTATTAATCATGAAATATCTAAATAGCAAAATCGGTTTGAAAGCAAACTGTAACTGGTTATAAAACCACTACTATAGATTATTTGTTATATATTTATACTAATATTAAAAGCAAATTTCTCTGTTAATATTTTTATCTAAAATTTATGTTCTTATCAGGTTTAAATTAAAACTTTTATAAATTTATCGTTAATTAATTTTATATTTGGTCAGTTTGTTTATAAAAAAAAAATTAAAATTGCGTATTATGGCCGTTCAAAATTACTTAACGCTATTTTACTAAAACTTGACACCCCCCTAACCCCCCTGTAACGTTCCATAATGCTAAACCAGATACCCCTAAGATGTTATGTAATGTAACACTTCCCCCACCCCACACACACCTTATCTATTTTTATTAACTCATTTCCTGGTAAAAATTTATATTGACTCGATATTTGGAACCCATTTTATAAATTGATGATGCTGTTGTAACAACTTGTAAGTTCATCCATTGGCCACAGGCACAGAGGATTCATAAAGTAGTCATTAGTAATAGCGTTACGTGACGGCACTGGAAACACCCACCCACTCATCTGTAACACTCCATAACGTTTGGACATACATCACCATCCCCACAAACGTTACGTAATTTTTGAACGGTCCCTTATCTACTAATATGAAGATCTATTTTATAATGGTATATCAGTTTAGAAAGTTTTACTTTTAGTTACTTCGTGAAAAAAAAAAAAAAAAAAAAAAAAAAAAAATATACCATATGTGATGATGTGTCCCACAAAAAAGTACACCCAACTTTAGATTGTACTAACTCCTCCAAAAATTGAGATATTTTGGATCTGTTTGTTTGATTTAATATAGCAAATTATTCTTTGTTAACGTTCAAATTTATTCACGTTTAAACGATTTAGTGTTTAAGCATCTGCTTTTAACTGAAGGGTACAGCAAAATGGGTTGCGCGGAATGATCATTTCTCCCAGCCAGATAGCTCCTCTTGCTTTAACCAATGTGCTACTTTTTACGTCGAAGGATATTGCAAATATTTTTTTTAAATAATTCGAACTTTTGTATCTAAGATACGAGTCATACATATAAATGAAGAATCTGAATTACTAAATTTATAAATAACTTTGAAACCCTTATCAAGCAGTTTACACGAAGGCAGCGCGTTCTCATGGTCACAACTTATCTGCAAACTAAAAGCTTAAAACAAGTTCAGAATACCTTCGAACTGCAATTTCCCGATAGAGCTTCTCCAACTAAACATACAATTTTGAAGAATGTTCGGAAATACAAAGAAGAAGGACCGGTCCTCAATTTGAACAAAGGACGTTCAGGCCATCCGAAGACGGCAAGAACAGACGAGAACATTCAGCATGTTCGGCATTTATTAGAGAGACATCCAAAAGTGTCCACCAGGCGAAATGGTACAGAACTCTCACGCATGTCATTTCATCGAATAGTTCGTGAGGATTTGAATTTGTACCCATACAGAATGGAAATTCGACATCAACTCATTGAAGGAGATCTACCTCGCCGCCTAAGATTTGCCCAGTGGTTTCTTGAAAAACCAGAAAGATTCACGGAACAATTAGTGGTTGGAGATGAGGCGGCCTTTTTTATGAATGGTCTAGTGAACAGACAAATCTGCCGTCAGTATGCACCAAAAAATCATCCACCTGACAATCATATCTACGAAAAGAATAACTCTAGACAAAAACTGTCTCTCTGGGTAGGACTGTGCGGTAATGGAGCGGTAATTGGCCCGGTCTTTTACGATGGTAATCTAAATGGTGAAGCTTACCTAGAAATGATAGACCGAGAAATCCTTCCACAAATACGTATTACTTATGGAAACCGATTTAATCGTATTTGGTGGGTGCAAGACGGAGCTCCTGCTCACAGGAGAGTTATTGTGAAGGAACGCTTGCAGGAAGTCTTCCACCAAAGAGTAATTGCTACAGGCCATGACATTGAATGGCCTCCCAGAAGCCCTGACTTGACCCCGTGTGATTACTTTTTATGGGGTCATTTGAAAAATAGAGTATTTGCATCACAACCTATCAATTTAGATGATTTGAGGACTCGCATCACAGCTGAAATCAACTTGTTAAAAGACAATCCAGATCTTATCAAAAGAGTGATGGGGAAGATGAGAGCTCGACTCCAGATTTGTATCGATAGGAATGGCGGTCATGTTGAGAGAAAACGAAACTAAGCATAACTTTTGCAATAAGGAATAAAGAAAATCTGCTTTGTATCTTATCAAAATTATTAAAGTATCTATTATTATGTATTTGTCTTTTCATTACATCGATAGCACACACATTATTTTTTCATTGACCAATTCTGCGCAATCCATTTTGTTGTACCCTTCAGTTAAAAGGAGATGCTTAAACACTAAATCGTTTAAACATGAATAAATTTGAACGTTAACAAAGAATAATTTGCTATATTAAATCAAAGAAACAGATCCAAAATATCTCAATTTTTGGAGGAGTTAGTACAATCTAAAGTTGGTGTACTTTTTTGTGGGACACATATATATATATATATATATATTATATATATATATATATGTGTGTGTGTGTGTGTGTGTGTGTGTGTGTGTGTGTGTGTGTGTGTGTGCCAAATATTACAAGAACTAGGCTGCACCCAAAACCTCTTATATCTAGCTTTCACCTCTTACAAAGAAGCAACAGCTTTCCCCGCGGGTCTTTGAACATTCATACATCACCATACACCCACCCTTTCCACCTCTCTCTCTCTCTCACTCTCACTATTCTCATGCTTCTCCCGCTTTGCTTCACCTTCTACCCGGTCTTCCTGTCGTACGCCTTATATCATTATTCTGTTATGTGCGCCTTTTCCACCATACTTTCCTCACCCATCATCTACTCCTCTACATATGACAAACCACCTCAACAAACTTTCATTCTTTCTACCAGCAAGGATTTGATCACACCACTCCTTCGCCTTACCTCTTCATTTTTCACGCCACCAATCTTCCTTACTCCCACTATACATCTCAGATTGTCCATTTCAACTGCTCTTATCCTACTACTCTCATGTACACCCGATACCATAGTCTCACTACCATACAACAAAGTTGGTACAAGCATCCCTTCATGTATTCCTCTTGCAGCATTCACAGACAACCGTTTCTTCTTACCAATGTTCTAGCAGCCTCAAATACTATATACTCTCCTTTCTGTCTCATTCACTGTCTCATTCACTTCATCATTCACTCCACTTCATCTGCTCATTCACTTCATTTTTATATGTACCAAGTCCTGCTGGTTACATGCAGACCATAACGCTGCCACCTCCTTGCAACACAGTCTGAGTGAGAGGCCTTCCTGACCTTCTTCCGGGCAAAGACAGCACCAGGAGTTCCAGATATCTGCAAGAGAAAGCGTATAAACTGTAGGCCACATAAAGTATGTTATTTGGAATACATTACAGAACGCACGACCTATATTTGTACTTTATCTTTACCTTAAAATATGGCTGAATCACCTCAAAATTGCTTTCGTCGAACCAAAGAACCTTTGCTCAATCCTTTGAAGTCTAGTGTCTTGTTCTTTTGCCCATTGAAATCCTTTCTTACGATTGAGCCTGCTTTGCATCCTCTAAATCTGTCTTCTGCAAATCTTCTGACTGTTCGACATAATACCACAGTTCTATTTGTTTTCTACAGGTCATAACGAAGGTCAGAAGATGTTTTGTCTGTGGTCTCTGATGGAAGGGCGTTTCAAATGCCTGTCGTTATGGTATGTTGTCAGTCGTTTTCGAACATTGCGTGATTTACTAACTTAAGATTTAGTTTCTTCGAACCTTTTTATTGTCGTGAATTGCGCTTCTGAAGTTTTTCAGAATAAGTGATTGGAATTGATTGGTAATAAGTCATTGGAAAAGTCCCAAAGAGAAGAGGAACTGTATCTGGGTTCGTTCTATCTGGTGAAATATCTTGTTTTTGCCATTTTCATATGATACGTAGTTGTAACTACCTGAAATAAATAAACGCATCTTAATGACGTATTCATATCTTGTCTCATGGTCGTTTTAGGGATTATATTTCAATGAAAGACATGATACATCGTGTTCTTTATATATACAATTATAGTGATGCAGCAAAAATCGTTACTCTGAATCGTATATCATCTCGGTATTTAGTAATTTTAGGAGGTGCCCAATATATTTGTCTAGTTTATATATATATATATATATATATAATATATATATATATATATATATATATATATAACGTAAAGAACGACGCTTGTATAGGAGATATTCCGCGCAAGATGAGAGAGAGAGAACGAAACAAATGAAAAAATGAGGTAACCACCCGGGAATCGAACCAGATCTTCCGATTGCCGGTCAGATATGATAACCATTACACCATGGGCCTCACTCATTCAAATGCCGTAATTCTTCTACATACGCGCAGAAACCAATGCCCCAAGGGGGCACCTCCGGCATGCCGTAACATTATATACATTTAACTGCAAACACGCAGTATAATTAACGTACAAGAACGACGCTTGTATAGGAGATATTCCGCGCAAGATGAGAGAGAGAGAACGAAACAAATGAAAAAAATGAGGTAACCACCCGGGATCGAACGGGATCTTCCGATTGCCGTCAGATATGATACCATTAATTACACACCATGGGCCTCACTCATTCAATGCCGCAATTCTTCTACATACGCGCAGAAAACCAATGCCCCAAGGGGGCACCTCCCGCATCCGTAACATTATATACATTTAACGGCAAACACGCAGTATAATTAACGTAAAGAACGACGCTTTGTATAGGAGAATATTCGCGCAAGATGAGAGAGCGAAAGAACGAAACAAATGAAAAAATGAGGTAACCACCCTGGAATCGAACCCGGGATCTTCCGATTGCGGTCAGATATGATAACCATTACACCACGGGCCTCACTCAATCAAATGTCGTAATTCCTCTACATGCGCGCAGAAACCAATGCCCCAAGGGCACCTCCCGCATGCCGTAACATTATAACATTATAACTGCAAACACGCAGTATAATTAACGTAAAGAACGACGCTTTGTATAGGAGAATATTCCGCGCAAGATGAGAGCGAAAGAACGAAACAAATGAAAAAATGAGGTAACCACCCGGGATCTTCCGATTGCCGGTCAGATATGATAACCATTACACCCACGGGCCTCACTCAATCAAATGTCGTAATTCCTCTACATTCGCGCAGAAACCGCGGAATATTCTCCTATACAAAGCGTCGTTCTTTACGTTAATTATACTGCGTGTTTGCAGTTATAATGTATATAATGTTACGGCATGCGGAAGGTGCCCCTTTGGGGCATTGGTTTCTGCGCGCATGTAGAGGAATTACGACATTTGATTGAGTGAGGCCCGTGTGTAATGGTTATCATATCTGACCGGCAATCGGAAGATCCCGGGTTCGATTCCCGGGTGGTTACCTCATTTTTTCATTTGTTTCGTTCTTTCGCTCTCATCATGCGCGGAATATTCTCCTATACAAAGCGTCGTTCTTTACGTTAATTATACTGCGTGTTTGCAGTTATAATGTATATAATGTTACGGCATGCGGAAGGTGCCCCTTTGGGGCATTGGTTTCTGCGCGCATGTAGAGGAATTACGACATTTGATTGAGTGAGGCCCGTGGTGTAATGGTTATCATATCTGACCGGCAATCGGAAGATCCCGGGTTCGATTCCCGGATGGTTACCTCATTTTTCATTTGTTTCGTTCTTTCGCTCTCATCTTGCGCGGAATATTCTCTATACAAAGCGTCGTTCTTTACGTTATATATATATATATATATATATATATATATATATATAACGTAGAGAACGACGCTCTCTATATATATATATATATATATATATAGAGAGAGAGAGAGAGAGAGAGAGCCTCGATGGTGTTGTGGTTGGCATCACTGACTACGGATCCACCGGCCCCGGGTTCGATTCCCGACAACCGCAGGTGGCGCGCAGCTCACCAGCTGTTCATTCTTCTATGCAATAAAATTGGTTGGTAGATAAATGGGTACCCTCAGTAGACGAGTAGCCAAGACACTGGGCTGACGATCGGAAGGCCATGAGATTGAGTCCGGGCGAAGTCTGTAATTTCTGACCAGCCGTGATGGGTCGTGGTTCGGATTCCACGTTAAGCTGGAGGTCTAAGGTGGAGCAACAAATTTGATCTTCGTCAGAATGAACAATTGGGGTGGAAGCAAAACCAAGTTTAACCAAGGTATGTGTGTATATATATGTGCAAAGAAATCACAAAGCAACACGTAATCATATTAATAAGCAAAGAGCCACAAGGAAAAGGAAAAGGAAACACGAAGTCCGAGCGCTTTCGTGATATGAGAGGTCCTGCATCTTACAATACCTAAGCGCCAAAATTAAAATTCGTCAGAAATCGCCTCCAAAGTTCAGCAATATTCTGGCAATAGTATCTCTGTTATTAATTGAGCTAGAACGTTCATATTTGGCTAAAGTAGAGTTCTGAGTATGCTAATGAAGATGTTGATGAGTTTTTGGAATAGATTTTCATATTTTATATTTTATATATATATTTTTTAATTTTTTTTATTTTCTTATTATGCCAAACTTGGGTGCGATTTCTGACACAGAATGAGGTAAAAAAAGTAGTTCGCTTCACAAGGTTTTCAACTATACTTCTAGTGTCGTAAGGTCATTATAACCGAAACCATGTGATTGAGGAAGGGTGAAAATAGTGATATCCATCAAAAACACGTTTCGCCTGTGGTGGTGCTTAGGTACCGTAAGACGCGCGACCCTCATATATTCACATCTTCAGGGACAAGAAAGAAATATTTCTTTCTTGTCCCTGAAGATGTGAATATATCACGAAAGCGCTCGGACTTCGTGTTTCCCTTTCCTTTTCCCTGTGGTTCTTTACTTTATATATATATATATATATATATATATATATATATATATATATATATATATATATATATATATATATATATGAGGAGACAGATCTCAAGCAAAGAACTATAGATCAGGGTCTCAACAAAATATTTGAAAGAATATTTAGAGAGAAAATCTATGACTTCTTGGAGACACTGGAAAGATTCAATGAAAACCAGCAATGATTCCGATGAGGATGATCATGCCTATCACAACTTATAGAGAACTATAACAATATCTTAAACGCACTTGAAAGCAATGAAAACTACGATGTCATATATATACACACACGGATTTTGAAAAACGTTCGACAAATGTAATCATGCTACAATAGCACATAAAATGCTACATATGAGAATAACTAGCAAAGTGAGGAAAATAGATCTACAATTTCTTCAGAGAACGTCAGTAGGTCGTAAAAAATCCAAGATATATCATCACTAGAATCGGAAGTACGCAGCTCAGTACCGCAAGGAACAGTATTGGCCCCACTCCTATTCATTATTACGCTGACAGACATGGACAATGAAGTAACCAACATCAGTATAGTAACACCCTTTGCAGACGATACAAAATCAGCAGAAACATTAGTGATGCAGGAGAGGTGGAGGCCCTACAGAGGGATACAAACAGAATATACAAGTGGTCAGAAGACAACAACATGAAACAAGTGAATTTTATTTTAGTGATTTTTTTCTGTGAATTTATTTCCATACTTTACATTATTTATTGTATTACATAATTATTTCTCTAGTAATAAGCAGAAATTTGTAAATTTATCTCTTGTACATACATACATACATACATATATGAGAGAGAAGAGAGAGAGAGAGAGAGAGAGAGAGAGAGAGAGAGAGAGAGAGAGAGAGCGTATTTAGCTGTTATTAGGCTTCTAATTTCCATGATTTTGTTGTTGTCGCTGAGTGTGTGTGTGTGTGGTGTGTGTGTGTGTGTGTTTGTTCGTAATGACCTTCCAATAGGTATCACGTATATAAAACTTGTGATCCAGTTTTTACTTTTTTTTTATATATATATATTTGCAAAGGTTAATACTGTAGCTAATACCGTATTATACTTATTTTATATATTTCATTATGACAGAGTTAAACTCTCAGAAATAGGATGATACATTCTTAGCATTAATTTCTACTGAATAACTCTTTCGTGATCAGGTTTCTCTTTGGGCACGGAAAGATACCCCGAAAAATTGGTAAGGATACCGTTGAAAGGGTTCATTCTACCTCAAAATTTTACATTTATTGTAAAACATTGACTCGGTAATAGTTAATAAACAAAATAAGCGAGTTAAAATATAAAAAAAATCGTGTTTATCCCATCTATCGTTTAAATATTTTCCTGCTTAAAAATTATTTTCCTTTCAAACAACATTAATATGGGATGTCCATCTTCATGCATGATAAGAAGATGATTCACGTAAATTGCAAACCTTTACGCGTAATATCTTTAAATAACTTTATGATACTCGGATAACATTGATAGGCCCCAGTGGCTTCATGTTTTCCAAATGTAATATAATGTATAGTAACGGTAGTGCAGTTTAGTCGCTTAATTTAGCTTCTGTTTTGTTATTTATCGTGTTATTAATTTTTTGTTTATGTTTATTATCTTGATTTATTAGTTTTTAGCTTCATTTCTTCTTTTCTCTTTCTTCGCTCAATTATATATGACGTAAAATTCTGTCATTCTGAAGGAGGAAGTGTATGACTACATGTATTTAAATGTGGTAATTCCAGTTTCTAGGTTCTAAAATTAGCGGTTCGATAAACGGGTCAAGGAGTTTCGTATTTAACGTCAAAGTCGATTTCCGGCAATTATCACTCTCACAAGATACGCTCCCGAAAGGCTATCTCTTCCCAAATGCTCTTTCTCAAAAGGGTGATTCGCGCGTAACTATTCTAAAAATCTTGTGGGGCTTCAAACTGATCTATCTGATTGCATAATTACAGTAAGTCTTTACTGAGAAGGAAGCACCCCTACTCGTTATTAGAAGTATTAGTTCGATAATAAATAAATAAATAAAAGGTCTTCCGAACAGTTGTTTTTGTGTTGGTGAGGTAAACACATTTGAAGCAGTTATTAAAAAATTTCTCTCTCTTCTCATCCTTCGTTCAGCCTTCCCAAAGACCAGACTTAAACATATTTGCGTTACTTTTAACCCTTTAGCGCCCGGAGGTCTTTTCCGACACTGACTAAAATCTTCTAGCGTAAGTCAGAACAAAATCAGTAAAGTGACGCAGGGCACGAAAGGGTTAACTTACTAAGGTTTCATACTGTTTAGATAATCTTTAGAAGTTGAATTCAGAGGGCACAAAAAAAAAAAATTTGCTTCATTTTAGAAGAAAACGTCATTAAAACTATTATGGCTTCCTTAACCAAAAGGTATATAAGAGAGTTCAAATAAGAAGATTTCATTGTTCTTGAATTGAAGGACGTATTTCCACTTTGCCATTACCTCTCTTGAAAAGAGAGAGCAGTTTTAAAATAATTTGTGTGGGATAAAATATCAATATAAAAGATTGGACTTAAAGCTACATATTTCTCTTTAAAGAAAAATGTTATTCTCTCAGGCTCTTTTCTCACCAAGGATTATCGATCTCGAAACAGTACAAACCAATGTATTTTTTTAATTCAGAGCGAGAGACGAATGACTCTTATAGTGATGAAATATTCAACCCACCCGTGTTTCCACCGAGTCAGAAGACAATCGGTGTTGGAATTTTGAGAATGTCTCCTTATTTGGAGGGTGCGGATAGTGATCTAATATACCAGGAACTAAAAGGTTTTTCCGAAAATTCTAAAACAGGAAGTACACACCGTCTACCATCTTCAGTTATGTCTTACTGTTGCGACGGGAAAGGTTACGAATCTAAAATTGGGATGGAATTAATAGAGAAACGCCTTCGCTTTTAATATCGTATAAGAAGGTCCAACGAAATCATTTAATCAGATCCGTCATTGAAAATTTATCGCCTCGGCTAGCGAAGAAGACAAAACTGAGAGAAACTGAATGTCAGCAGCTTCCCTCTTCCATTCCTGTGTGGCCCAACTCGATGTCGACGTATTGCAGAGGTGTCGCTGTGGTCGGCACTCAAATATGGTCCCTTCCTCTGAACCTAGTTTTGCCGCTATGAGAATTCGAGCACGACTGGAAGAATCAAGGAAAATGAGAACTCTTATTCAGTCTCTAGCCAGTACAGAAAAGATGAGTAAGCCAAATAATCCGTGGCTTGACAATGTTCCAGAGAAGAGGGAGAAAGACACTTCTGAAGTTCAGACAGATGATGGTAATGAAAACATCATCACCACCAACAAAAAAAGATGTTTCGTCCGACCTGATCTATTACGGACAAAGTCCTTTCGATGACGATTTTGACCCATTAATCCACAAACCAAACTTAGATATAAAAACGAACAGTTTAATAATTTAATAAATGAAGCGAAGAACAGGAACGTTTTCGCTCAACAGGTCGAAAAACTACAACTGCTTTCAGTTCAAGATCAAGACGAACCCTGCACTGCGAGATTTTCGGAAGAAATACAGTTTCAAATGAATTTTGGAGACGATAACGAAACCTCCCCTTGTAAAACACCCTTCCTGTCGTCATCGAGTCGTCCCAGTGTTCGAGTTTACAATAATTATATGTTCCGAGATGAAGATGCACCAACAGACTCAGTTTTTGTGTGATTTGTTTTGTTTTTTTGTATGATAGCCATTTTTGTAATTTTCCTTGCGTGATAGCCATAGAGAAATGTACTTCGTTCGGTAAAACTTTACTATCCAGACAGTGTTCAGAGACACTTATTCAGTTATGATTGTTTTCTTATTGTGTCTCAATTTCTCGGAGATACTAGCACCGAACCTTCATACTTACTAACCTTAGTTAATAACCTAACCTAACCAAACCAAAGCAATCTAACATAGGTTAGCCTAACCTAACCAACCCTGATGAACCTAATCTAGCCTAATCTAACCTAACCTAGACTAATCTAACTTAATTTAACATGTTACCAACCTGTTAAGTCTCTGAACACTGTCTAGCTAGTAAATTTTGCCCTTTGTTTAATTTAAAGTCCACGCAAAGCTGTAAAAGTTTTTTAATTTACTTAACGAATTGCATATATACATTAATGATATTTATATATATTAATATATATATATATATATATATATATATATACTGATGTAAACTTGATTAATAAATAAAAAAAATTATTTACATAAAAAAATTACGATGAAAATAAACTGTTTCAAATTTGAATAGCCCATAACAAAGGAGCAAAATATTTTTAACACTGCAGGGAAGCAATATTAATTAAAGCGAGGAAAGCAGTAATGGTAAAATCATGTAATATATATACATATATATATATATATATATATATATATACACTTGTATATATCGCGATTATAAATCATCCTGACTGTTTTCCTTCTGAACATTTATATTTTAACGAAGTTGCAAAGGCACAAACTGTTTAAAATCATGCAAATAGATTATATGTAGTTTAATATCGCGGGTATATATATACAGTGTTAATGATGGATTTAACAGAGAGAGAGAGAGAGAGAGAGAGAGAGAGGGAGAGAGAGAGAAAAAGAGAGAGAGAGAGAGAGAATTGATATGGGTAAAGAAAAGCAAATGAATGAACAGCTTTTATTAAAGTTGCGCATATTTTCACCTAACTTGGTATAAAAAAGATGATATAAAGATAACGACACGAGATAAAAAAAAAATGGGTTACAGCAAAAAATGTGTTATTTGGTCCCCATCCAAATGGTTATTTTTACCATGCGATCAGTACACAAATTATGCGTATTTATTACCAAAGACACCAAAACAAATAGCAATGTTACCCTAAACATTTAATCCAGTTGTTCCCAACGGGGCTGGTACCACCCACGAATAGGCGTTTGTAAAGTTTAGTGGGGGGGGGGGGGCGTTGAGAGTAAGAGGAGCCCTAGGAGAAAGCACTGAATGACACGCAAATTTAAGTATTAACACCATTGCAGCATTTGTAATGTAATGTAAAATTAGATAATTAGAGAATAAATATGAATGTAGTCATTGTATTGGGATTAATTTTCAACTACAGTTACATTCACTAATCATCGTATTGTTTGCTAAGTTTTTTACACATAAAAGGGGCGTTCAAAAATATTGTTTGGTGAAAGTGGGCGGTGGCTTCAAAAAGGTTGGGAACCACTGATTTAATAGATAGGTTTGCAATGTATATGGTGATTCCAACCAACTGTTTGTCTGTATATGTGAAAGGACATATACTTAAGTATTAAAAGTACCATTATATGGCATTCAACTAAAATCATACATCATAACTTTAAATAAATTTAGAAGTGAAGCGCATGTAGAAACCCCAAAATGAAGTTATTGTTAATTTATTGCTTCAAAGGACAGGCTTCGCTGACATCGCTCGTCGATAATTTCTTTTGGCAAACTCTGGTTTTGTTTTGAGGACGTTTGGTCCGAATCTGTTTCAAGTAAACGATATTTGCGACTTAAACAAATTTAATATATAATTTATTTATTTATATATATACGTGCAGTATATATATATATATATATATATATAGAACGACGCTTGTATAGAAGAGCGTTCCGCACAAGATGAGGAGGGAGAACGAACAAATGAAAAATGAGGTACCACCCGGGAATCGAACCCGGGATCATCCGATTGCCGGTCAGATATGCTATATCTGATAGCATATCTGACCGGCAATCGGATGATCCCGGGTTCGATTCCCGGGTGGTACCCCATTTTTCATTTGTTCGTTCTCCCTCCTCATCTTGTGCGGAACGCTCTTCTACACAAGTGTCGTTCTTTACATTAATTATACTGTGTGTTGTTTGCAGTTAAAATGTGTATGTATATATATATATATATATATATATATATATATATATATATATATATATATATATATATATATATATATATATATATATACGGGGTCGGTACGAAAGTAATGCCTCTTATTTTTCAGTTTATATTTACTTTATTTATTTACACACACACACACACACACACACATATATATATATATATATATATATTTATTTATTCCATATTTACTTTAGATTTGCCACGTATGTATGCATATTCCCTGCAATTTTCATTGTAATTGTAATTATATTTAGTGAGAAATAGAATAAGAGGCATTACTTTCGTACCGCCCCTCGTGTATATATATATATATATATATATATATATATATATATATATATATATATATATATATATGGGTGGGCAAAAAAAAAGGGAGATCTCGAACTTTGGCTGTAAAATCTAAAGTTATGGTCAGATTTCAGTATTTTTTTCACACCCCACAACTAAGTAAATTTCCTATACGGTGAACGGATTTCAAAGAAAACTAATGAAAATTACGGATTTATTGAGCATTTCTTTATGCCACTGGAAATTCTCCATTTACACTATTACTACTGGCAAAAAAAAGGGAGACCTTTTAAATCCTTCATATCTCGGCAAATACATACATAGAACCATGAAATTTTAGTATGTTAGTACTAGGTAATTTTATGGTTTGTATGCCATCTTTTAGCATTTTAGCTGAGAAATTGGATTTATGGCGAATATTCCAGAAAAATCTTGCGATAATTAAAGCGATTTTAATTAACGTAAGCCAACTGCAGTAGGTTTGGACAAGTTTCTCAAGAAAATCGATAAAACAGATGCTAAAAGATGGCATACAAACCATAAAATTACCTAGTACTAACACTAAAATTTTATGGTTCTATGTACCGTATTTGCCGAGATATGAAGGATTTAAAAGATCTCCCTTTTTTTTTTTGCCCACCCGATAATGCAGTAATAGTGTAAATGGAGAATTTTCAGTGGCATAAAGAAATGTCCAATAAATCCGTAATTTTCATTAGTTTTCTTTGAAATATATATATATATATATATATATATATATTATATATATATATATATATATATATTATATATATATATACACACACACACAAAGTATATTATTTTTATTGCCTGGTCATGAGAACACAATTATCATTGATATCGTATGTGTTTCTTATTTGAGCTCACAGAAATTGTGCTTATTACAGACAGGCCATTGCTGATGTTCAAAACACTGTTTTTCATCTATCCTCTTCAAAATTTCTCTCTCTTTGCTTAAATAAATAAAGAATATGTAATAATACCTTACAAAGGATGATGGAAAATCCCTCATGGTGGCTCCGCCCCCGTATCCAGGATATTTTAAGTCTTGGTGTTCGGAGTAGAGAAGACCCTCAATGTCATTCTTTGGAGGACGGTCGCAAAAACTTGACAATAAAGTTAAGATATACAGTATATGTTATAGGTCTCTCTCTCCCTCTCTCTCTCTCATCTATATATATATATATATTAGGTGATTTTTTTTTTTTTAAATCTGACACTTTAAAATGTTTGTATTTTTTTTATTAACTGAAATAAAAGTATGAAATTTTTACTGTACCTTCTTTACACATGAGGAATTAGTCCCCTAGTGCAGAACATGCTGTATTTGATGTGCTCTCACCTCATTAACTCTTCACATAAACTGCAGGGAAGCTGTTGGACAGGACTCTTCTGCTGAAAGTATCGTGTAAGTATCGTGAGCCGAGAGAACATCACATAGACTTATAGAGCATGTTTTGCATTAGGGGACTGATTCCCCATGTGTAGAAAAATACAGTAAAATTTCATGCTATTATTTCAGTTAATAAATAAATACAACCTTTTAAAGCGTCAGATGTAAAATAAATGAGAAAAGATTGCATGAACCTAACCTAATAATATTTTATTGGAATATATGTTAGGGATGCATTTATGAGTATACTTGAATTTTGATAGCTTACTCTATTTCTTTTATTTCCTTAGTCTTTGAGCAGTGTATTCATACATTTTTAGGCGAGGACGCACAGAGTGCCTAACTAACTGCAGAGGGCCGCGTGTAATGAAACAAAACTACCAGGTGACAAAATCAGTAATTATTATATTTCAAAATCTCAAGACTATTTAAACAGACGCAGGACTGCAGTAAAAAAGGGTTGTACCCTACTCACACTATACTTGGAACAAGGATTGGCGAAAACTCCACTCCGGAGTAGAACCGAATTTTTCGGAGCGGAGCCTGACCGGAAAAGTCGGAGCAATGCCAACCCTAATTGGAACAAGGAACAAAAGCTCGAAGAACGGAGCTCTTGAAATTCTTGTTCTTTTAAAGAAAAAAAATTGTATTTGTGCTGATTTTTCATACTGATTTTGATGACTTTAATGGAATTTTCAAGTCATAATTATTTATCATTTCCGAATATTTTTCATGGAAATTTTATGAAAACAGAATTACTTTTTGCTGATAAAAATAAGCTACATTTCATTCCAGTCATTTTATGCTGCATTTTTATCAATATATTCTTTGTAAGTGTTCCGTAATTTGTTTCTTTGTACTTCAATCGGAAACGGAACGAGAATTCCTCAAAAACCACAAAGACGAGGAATGTTTGTTCCAAATCGTTCACACTCTCAAGGGGATTTCATTAAAACGAGACATTTAGAACAAGATCTCTACAAAAATGAGTGTGAACACCGTAAGGGCTACAGCCTGAGTAGTACCGGTGGTCTTAGAAGATCTTATAATCTCTTACAGTGTAATGTAATACAACCAAATACCTTTTTTTGTAGACGGAACGGAAGTCTCTATCTTCGCGTAATGGCAAATAAGGAATTCGATTGTTTGCAAAATCCAGACTTTTGACTGATTCTCCCAACAGTCACTCGCAACCCAATTTCCTCCTTGGTCTCTTATGAGCCACTGGTAGATTCCCTTTTCAGTTCTGTTGTTGCAGTTATGGTAAAAAAAAAAGAAAGATATATATATATATATACAACAAACAAAAAATCGAATCGTTTATACTTCTAAATAAGAAGTATTACACTATGGAGTTACACGCGAGATGTTCATAAAAAATTGAATTAAAGCATGATTTTAAACTGATGAACTCTTAAAAGATAAATATAAACATCAGTTTATCAACATAAATAATATAATGTATGGAAAATGTAATGGAATTTGTGAGGAAATATGACGTAATTTCAATAATATGTATTTGAAGATCTTGCAAATTTAGTATAATGAATATTTCCAAGTTTAAATTGAAACAATAATAATTTTTAAGTAAAAATTACTAACAATCTATACACTGTGTCGTCTTCAATACCAATACTGTACATACATATGCATATAAAATAGTATATATGGACATACAGTGTGGTCCCGTTTTGCGAATATTTTCATGTCGCATCTTGAGGAAAGGGCCTTCCTTCTGTGAGTGCCCCCCTCACCTGAAGCCGAATTGCACAGACGTTATGTTAATGATACGTTTGCTTTATTCCAAACGGATAATCAATCAGTTTAGTTCTAAGTTTTCTGAACACTGCATAAGACATTGTATTTACGCAGGAAAAGGAAGTTCAAGGTTCTATTCCTTTCCTTGATGTTTTGGTTTCCAATCGGCTCGACCGTTTTAACTTCTACATACCGGAAGCCTACGTTTTACGGGTTTGGGTTTTAATTTTATAGTTTTTGGCGATTTTAATTACAAACTAAGTTCCATTCGCACTTTGGTGCATAGAGCTTATAATATTTGCTCGAACTTTGCTCTGCTCATAATGAGTTTGAATTCCTTACTGATTTTTCTTTAAAAATGGTTTTCCACGGGATCTTGTACAAGGTATTATTGGTAAATTTCTTAATAATATATATATATATACACACACACACACACACACACACACACACACACACAATATACTTTAAATTACGAGATAATCACCGAAATGGTTATTTGTACGATAAATGTGAATTTTATGTAGACTGAGTACTGGAGATTGCACTGTTGCGGTTTTAGAATTCGGGAATGTCTTTGCTTGATGAGATGCTGATCAGATTACCAAGATGGCTTTTTTAAGCCAGATTTGAAACTGGAATGGATATGTTTGTTTAATTAGAGTAGGAGGTTACTCTACAGTGGCATATCATATCGTGTATATTATTGGAAATATTTATATTTATAGTAAAATATCATATCAGTAAGTAAGAAGCATTTCAAATACGTTTATATTGTATGTGTGCTATATGTTGTCCTTCTATGTCGAATCTCTCTCGAGCATTATAAACCAGAATTTTTTCTAACTTACATTTAGTCATCATTAATAGAACCAATAAAGGATTTAGTCGAAGGTGGCTTTTGTTTTTAATAACGAGTATAATTTGTTATATTCATTTTTAAAATTGTAAGGTATCAGCCAGTATTTACTTTGACGAATTTAGGGTCTAATACTGAAGATTTGGCTATATTATATTATTCGGTATTAAATTTTAATAATATATATATATATTTTTTTAAAGAAAATCATATTTATTAGAAAAAACTTTAAAACATTCATAAAAATAGTTTGACGCCATATACCATGCAGAGTCGGGAAGACCAAAGCGGTTAATCATTAAACATCATCGAAGTAAATGTATGCACTCCTTTTATCTATAAATGAGAAAACACGCAAATGTCGTCACGTTTGGCTTTCGCGCCGAGTCGCCTCGAGAGAATCAGGCGAGCGAGCAAGGACGCGCGCGGAAGTTACATTCCCTAAATTCCTAAATATGAAAAATATTTTTTACTCTTTAATGGTATTAATATTGTCAGTGAGACTTAAAATAGCCATTTCAGGGGCTACGTCGTAGCCAATGTCGTAACATAAAATTTCTTGGCGTTTTATTATATCGACATATTACACAACAATATTTTACTCAAATATGTGTTCAAATTCATACAACATTTCAATAAACCGGAAAAATACAAAGGTTTAAAGTTTACAAACTTTAACTGCATTTTGTGGCATAATTCGAAAATGTTGCGTTCGCCCCTTCTCCACTGAACGCGTCATATGTTCTTATGCAATGGTTCATTTTGTTTATTAACAATTTCTAGTATCTTTTACTGAATAAAGATAATGAGAATAATGGTTTATATTTAGTTGGCTGTAATCGAAGGATCGTATCTTCTGAAGAGAGGAACACATATTTAGCAGTGAGAGAAAATATCTTTTGGAATATTGAAGTTCATGAACTCAGATAAAGCTATTGAATTTTTGTTTCCGTTAAGCTATATTATAGGCGCAGTCGCTGAAAAAAAGTTCGCCGAAGAAAAATTTATGGTAAATATACCGTACATTTTAAAACGGCAAAAGAATTTAGAATTGGTTGTGACGTACCCTTATGCGGTGCCACCACTTTTTACGATTATATACTGAATGCGCTGTCCTTTCATGAGACGCCCTTCTCCACAAAAAGTAAAAGGCATCCACCCACCTACCCTTATTCACTCTTCACTTCCCATTCCTATTGATACATAATAAAAAGGGGGGGGGGACGTGTATACTGTATTATATATGTCTTATGTACTGTTTCTACATAATTAAAGTACAAATATGCTTTAATTTTAAAAATAGACAAAAATATATATTTGCAATTTCCTTTCAATTAATAAAAGAAGACAAGGGAAGAATGTTTTTACTTTTTTGTGTAATGGGTCGTCTTTAAGAAAAATGGTGTATTTAGTATTCGGACATAAAAACTGAAGGCTATTCTTTCGTATTAATTCATCCTACCATAAAAGCTGTACTGTTCTATATTCATTAGTTGGGCCCAAAACTTGTAAAGCTATGATATATAGTTCAAACGAAGAACTCAAATATAGAACTTTATCTTATGAGCTCATTATAATATATATATATATACACACACAGGGTGTTTCAGGAGGAAAGGTCAATACTTCGGGAGGTGATAGTATCGGTCATTGTGAGAAAAAAAGTTCAAATGAACATGTGTCTAATTCTGAATGGTTACGGAGATAGAGCTGTTTGAATCTGATGCGCGCGCAGCTCTTTCTCCCCCTTCCCTCCCCTATAACCTTGAACCATGTAAGCTGTAATGTAAGCATGTAGCATAAGCCAATCGACAGCTGACTGTTGTGAGTGACATTGTTTGGTGTTTGAAGCAGTGTTAAGAATGCCACACACCTTCACACATGCCGAATATGCAGATATGGTGTATGTCTACGGTTTTTGCGATGAAAGTGCAACAGCTGCTGTTGCAGAATACCGTCGACGGTTTCCGAACTGCAGAATTCCGGATCGAAGAGTGTTTACCAGGGTTTTCAACACATTGCGTGAGATTGGTACACTTCCCAGCGCTCATGTTTCATCTGAAAGTGAAGGTCAACAAGATGTGGATGAAGTGGAAAACATTCTTCAGTTGGTAGAGCGTAGTCCTACTACTAGCTCACGAATAATTTCTACACGTCTCGGTGTACCACACACAAGAGTATGGCGAACATTACGTGAGGAAGGCTTGCATCCATATCATGTACAGCGTGTACAACACCTTCAACCAGGAGAGACGCTGCCATGCGACTGGAATTTTGTCATTGGGTAAATGCTAATCGCCGATTGCTTCGATTAATACTGTTCTCCAATGAAGCTACTTTCACCCGTGACGGTATCAACAACACTCGTAACTCTCATCGGTGGTGAGACGAAAATCCAAATGCCACTGTGGAAACAAATTTTCAACATCGCTTCTCTGCCAATGTGTGGTGCGGTATCATCGATGATCAGCTGATTGACCCTGTTACTTTAGAGAATCGTCTTACAGGACAAAGTTACCTAGAAGTTCTGCAAATGAATTGCCAGGACTATTGGAGGATGTTCCTTTGGCTACACGCGCTGGTATGTACTTTCAGCATGACGGAGCTCCTCCACATTCTACCCGTCTGGTGATGCAATACCTAAATCAAACTTTCCCTGGTCGATGGATCGGGCGCGGTGGTCCCATTCAATGGCCACCAAGGTCTCCAGACTTCTCTCCGTTAGATTATCGTTTGTGGGGGTGGATGAAAAGTCAAGTTTACCAAAGAAAGGTGGATACACGAGACGAATTGCTCACGCGCATTTTGGATGCTGCTGCCCGCATAGAGAAACGTCAAGATCAGCTCAGACGAACAACACGTGATCTTCGCACACGAGTTGCAAAGTGCATTGAGGTTCGGTGGGATTTTCGAAAACGTATTGTAAACTGTAACAAATTTGTCATTTCTGTATCTGATACCATTTAAAATGCCAATGTTTAAACATTAAATGTTAGAAACAGTAATTGGTTTCTCTTTCTTGATTACCATTAACAATGCTTTTGTATTTGTAGATTCAAACAGCTCTATCTCCGTAACCATTCAGAATTAGACACATGTTCATATGAACTTTTCACAATGACCGATACTATCACCTCCCGAAGTATTGACCTTTCCTCCTGAAACACCCTATATATATATATATATATATATATATATATTATATATATATATATATATTATATATATATATATATATATATATATATATATATATATAAATAAGAGGGAAGGTGTGTCGCCCAACAACACCTGCCTTTAAAAGGGCCAACAAAGTGGATGATAGTAAAATACCATTATGACATTATAGGAATCAAAGGATGAATTAATCCTACAAATAAATGCTACAGAATGGGTTACCCCTAATTAATATATGAAAGATGGTGAAGATAAACTACCAAGAGTTCAAACTGAAACTGATAACGACAGTACAAAGTAAAAAAAATTCAGAACCTGTTACTTCTACCAGAATCTGCAGCGAATTTACTTAAAAGTGTGCTTGTATATGGCAAAGAAATTTGGTATGTACAATCATAGTCAACCTATTATATATACTAGCTAATTTAGCTAGACCTGCGGTGCTGGGGCCTTCGGCCCCAGTAACTGGGGAGGGCCTGTCAAAGGCAGAACTAGGCATTTCAGTAAGGGAGGGTCCAAAGAAAAAAGGGCACCCCTAAAATAAAAAGGGTACAGTACTAAACTTTTTTTCTTAAAACAGACCACCAATGAGCGAATGTAAAATCCATTGTATTGTTTTATGAGATCAGTTTCATTCAAATATGATACAAAATAAAAATCTAATATGGGTACGAGTTATCACAGAAAATTTTTCAAACAGTTACAAATGTCTTGCCACTTAAAAGAACTATCCAGTCCCGTAGCTAGGACTTCCCAAGTGGGGGGGGGGGGGGGGTCGAAATTGCACCTTTTAGTGCAACGACCTAGTCACTGCGGAGGGAGTTCAGAATAGTTAGAGTAGTTTGTGGTTTAAAAAAAGATGCAAAATAGAAATGCAAGTGCTTATTTACTAAATTATGTTATATATTATAATATCGCATCATAAGTTATAACTATGGTTACAAAAGTGGACCTTTCCTGTTAAAAGGGGGGGAAAGTACAATGTATACAGATGAAGACTCAAAAATAGAATTTGAATAAAATAAAATAATTATGATCTATTTACAAAAACAAAATTTGTTTTCAGAGGCATACACATCATTCCAATAGAGCACTTGAACTTGAAAAAAGGGCACTTGCAAGAAATTGAGGGGGATCCGAACGTCGACCTTGGCCTGCGGTCCCCCAATTGCTGGGGAGTCAATTATTCGGTCAATAAAACTATAGAAAAGAACGCAGCCATGAAAATCTTAAGCTTCACAAATCTTGATACAATGGGTTCGGATGTGAAGCTTAAGATTTTCATTGTTGCATTCTTTACTAAGTTTTATTGACCGAATAAAAAGTTGAAAGAAAGCAAAGCGCATTTATTTCTATGTTCAGAATAGCTTAATAGTAAATACATGGTGTCTGCAGACGGACAGGACTACCTTTTTAACAAAACAATCCGCCCTACGGGATGTTTTTGCTACTTCTGCATAAGGCTGCACCCTTCTGGCAATACATATTTACTGTAGTTCTTTCAAATGATGGCTTCCTTTTCCTTGCTATTTTCAATTCCTAAGATTCTTCGTTTGGATTAAGTTTTCAGAACATTCTCAATTTTTTTTTTTTTGACACAATAATCAAGCAATAAAATGTAATGAAAATTATTTTAAGAAAATTTTAAACGAGTCAGAGTTTAACATTTACAATTAACTCACGAATCACTTAAATTTTAAATGCAGCTTCACAGATTTTAGTTGAAGCTCACGAAGCAGTTAAATTTCAGATAGAACGTGTCACTTTTTTTTTTTTTACCTATCATGGCTTCCGATGCGTAGCTAAAAATTTTGATGGCTACATTCTTTTCTAAATTTATTCACCAACTTTATTTTCTTCATTCCACGAAATTGCATGAAACCAGTGGAGTAGGAAGGGCTCGCCGTACCCCCTGGCCGGGGGCTGGGCCGAGCGTCAGGGGGCCTACAGGTCAAAACACAAGATTAAAAAATTTTGTGCATATTGATTTGTAGAAACTGATTTATAGAAAGTTGGCAAATATGACATGGACGATATCTACGTATAATAATAAAAGGACGCGAGCGCGCGCGCGCACGTGTGTGTGTGTGTGTGTGTGTGTGTGTGTGTGTTCTAACCATAACTCCAAAATGGAAGCAGTTACAAACATGAAACTTCACACACATATTGATTAGGTCCCGAGGTTGTGCACCTGGGTGTTAATAAATTAAATAATTAAAATTACTGGGCCTGAAGGCCCCAGCACCGCGATTAAACTACGGAAAGAACGCAGCCGTGAAAATTTCGAGCTTCACATTGTGTCAAGATTTCTGAATCTTAAGATTTTCATGACTATAGTTTTACTGACCAAATAATTGAACCCCCAATTACTGTCGGTTCAATTATTTGGTCAGTAAAACTATAGAAAAGAACGCAGTCATGGAAATCTTGAGCTTCACATCGCTGCCCGTAATAATCTATATATTATAATAAGAGAGCTGTCCGTCTGTCTGTCCATCTGTCCTGTCCGTCACACTTTCAGAAATTGTGAGAAAAAATTGTGAGAAAAAAATTAAGAAATTGTATTACGGGCGGCAATGTGAAGCTCAAGATTTTCATGACTGTGTTCTTTTCTGTAGTTAAGCAACGGGGGAAGGGTGGGGGTTGGAGGAAGGGTGTGGGTGGGGGAAGGGTGGGGTGGGGGGAAGGGTGGTTGTGGGGCGAAGGTGTTGTGGGGCGAAGGGTGCGGGTTGGGGGAGGGGTGGGGGTGGGGGGTAATGGGGGAGGGGTGGGGTAATGGGAGGGGTGTGGGGTAATGGGGGAGGGGGTTATCCCCCAAGTTGTATGAATGGGGGTGAGGAGGTTTTGGGAGATACCAGATTCAGAATGTTGACACAATGTGAAGCTCAAATTTTCACGGCTGGGTTCTTTTTTTGTAGTTTAGCCTGTCTAACCGTCAGCGAAGTGACGGGAACTGTACTAGTAATCTATATAATAAAAGAACGTAGTTACAAACATGAAACTTCACACACATATTGATTAGGTCCCGAAGTTGTGCACCTGGGTGTTAATAAATTAATAATTAATTTAAAAAATTAAATGGCGTCATCAAGATTATTACGTATATATATATATATATATATATATATATATATGGGATGAATTTCACACTAAAAACACGTGAAATGAATAAATGCTGCAAACCCACAAGGAAAAAGAAAAACGATTCCAAGGCCTTTCGTGTATTCAAAGCTATTCATTCCCTGACGAGGTGTAGCTTTGAATACACGAAAGGCCTTGGAATCGTTTTTCTTTTCCTTGTGGGTTTGCAGCATATATATATATATATATATTCTCTCTCGAAACCTATGGTAAATTATTGAATACCCGGTTAGGTTCATTGAATGCCCTGTTAGGTCAACTGTACGCCCTTGACGATTGGTTAGGGTAAGTCGTGATATTTTCGTTACAACGCGGGATATTTTTGCTACCCGCACGAAGGGCGGGTTCTCTGCTAGTATTATTATAAAGCTATCTATATATTTTAAAATATGAAAAATACCATAAATAAAATCTTACAGTATTAAGTTGGAAATGTTAATATTTATTAAAATAAATACGTTTCATATTGAAGGAATGGTAGGAGCTTAGAAAACTAACGATTTCATGAAAAATTTGACGTATAGTTTAGCAGCTTTAGTATGAAACGGTCATACTTCCTTAAGTGGAGGACTTGTATTGTATGGTGTTGTCATGTGAGGACACTCATTACATATTAACAAAATACCAAGTAAATTCATAATATACTTATTCTAATCGAAGTATTGTAAATATTAAATAAAATTGATTTGATACAAAAACAATTCATTTCTGTGATATTTTTGATTTAGTGTAATTTACTAATTGCTAATAGAATTTCAATTATACATTAATATTTAAGGGACCCATATACTGGATTAGGGGAGGGCTCGTAAGACCTAGCTACGGCGCTGTATGAAACTCTGTAGAAGCGTATTGAGACTGGTTTACTGTAGCCTTTAATGATAGGGAAGGCCACCATCCACGCTTCCATAAAATTTTATATTTTTCTATAGACAGAAAAGCCAGCAGATTCTCAAAAGAAAGCAAACATCAAAATTTTGAGTTTCATATCCCAAAGCCAATGGCCAAAATCTTGAAATTTACGTGCTTCGTGCTTTAGCATACTATAAATTTGGAAGGAGGGGATAAATTGGGATGCATTTTTGGGGGTACACGGTACACCCGATCTTAAAAAAAAAAGTTGCTAAAATCACTCTAGGGATCCCAGAGGGTGTTATCACCGAGTTTCATAAAAATCGGTGCAGCCATTTGAAACTGAAAAGTAGACAGACAGACAGACAGACAGACACTTGCTAATTTATAGTGGTAATGACGATGATGATGATTTTCACACTGGTACGATCTCGTCTTTGCTTTAACAGTCACAAACAGCACGAATTCGAGGTATATTTAAAGAAACAGGCAAAGGAAACGGTAGAATAATTTTCCAAAACTATTTCACAACCAATAAGATTCTTTTGAATTTTTTTAAATTTATAGTATATTGTCCGTAGATTTCTTTCCGAGGAGAAGTTTTTTCCGAACTGTACATTACAGAGCATTTTTTAATCTAGTGAGTGGGCGACATGAATGTCACCCAGTGAAGAAAATTTGTCGCCCAGTAAATGAAATTTTAGGGTACTGGGCGACAAGGAATTTTCAAAATTTGTAAAAATAGAATTGTTTTCGGAGTTGTCTTGGGAGCAGGGGCGTACCTAAAGTATTTGGCACCGGGGGCGGATCCTTCCTTTGGCACCCCCATAAATAATTGTAAAATTTAAACACAGAAAAATATATTATGTTTGCGAGTAGATTTTTAAACAGTACAGTACTGTCATAAGCAAATTGGAAATAAGAAAAATGCAGGACATTAAAAATTCAGTGAACAGGTAATACTGCATTTTATTTTATACAAAAAACACAGGAAATCCAGTCTCAACGCTTAGCCTATTCTCCAAAGGTAAATAGAGAGGACTCACAGTCTCTCCTTTCGAGCCTTAATTTCTGCAAATTGATCAGTGACCTCATCAAAATTCACCTTCTTTGCATATTCATGTTCAATTGAAAGTAAAGCCAGATTTGTCAATCTTGTCTGACTCATGGTCGAGCGAAAGAAATTTTTTATCAATTTCAATTTGGAAAAACTTCTTTCACATGAAGCAATAGACACACAGACAGTCAAAAAGAATCTCAAACACAGTGACAAACTTGGCAAAGATTCACAAAAATCCCATTTCACAATAAACTCCAGAAACTGCAATGCTGTCTATTTCTTTGCCTCTTCAACGCTGATTTTGGCAGCTTCAAAATGCCTCCGAAGTCGTCCAATTTCCACACTGATATCTTCATCAGAGAATTCATCGAAAATCTGAATCAAATTTGGAATATACTTCCGAAGTTCTTCTTCTTTTGCAACAACCAAAGTGTTTGGCTGAATAACAGCGAAGATTGACAGAATTTGATCCATTGCCTTAGAACGCATTTCCAATTCTTGATGAAAGCGATCAAGACATTCAAACATAGCCCTTTTTACTTCCTCTGGCAATGTAAGACCAGCATCCTTTGCCATCTCTCCTGGCATCCTTTTTCGGAGCTTTACTCTCCCTCTTCTCTCAATAGAAATGTCCATTTCCTCACACTTTGTAGTTGCATAATGAATGGCCCTCTCCACAATTTCATTGCGCTGATCTTCAAGAAACAGTTTTAGAGCTTGGAGCTTCACAATGCACTTTTCAAGGCTGATTCCAACTGTTTGCAAATACTTTTGTGTGAGATTAATTTCTTCCAGGACTTCACACCAGAAAGAAAGGTAACTCAAAAAAGAGAAATCGCAGACGGAAAATTTGAACTGATCCTCTTGTGTCCACATTTTCTTTGGGATCGCACAGTACTTCAAGGGTTGAGATCAGCTTTTCAAAATTTGCCTTCACTGGTTTCACAGCGTCATAATGAGCACTCCATCTTGTCTGGGAAGTCTTTTGACTGTCATGCCTACATTCTCCATCAGCACTTCCCATCGATGAGTTGAGACTGAAAAGAAGGAATAGACTCTCTCCAAGGTTCCAAAAACGTCACACATGAAGAAACGCTTCCAAATGATGCACTCCGCAAAGGTTCAGAGAATGATTTGCACAAGGCACAAACAAAGCCTTGGGATTAATCTCTCTGATCTTTGACTGAACACCACCATGAATCCCAACCATAGTTGCAGCGTTGTCATATCCTTGACCACGGCACAGGTTTATGACCAGGCCATCTCTCTCCAGATGTCTCAGGATATCCCCTGTGAGCTCAGCAGCAGTCTTTCCGGCAATAGGGAAGAAGCCCAAGAATGATTCCTTTACTTCAACTTTGTCACATTCAATATGGACGTATCTGATCACTTCACACATCTGATCAGTGTGGGACACATCAGGAGTGCTGTCAAAAAGAATCCCAAAATACTTTGCTTTCTTGATATCAGCCACTATTTTCTCTTTGACGTAATTCCCCAAAAGGCAAATGAACTCATTCTGAATCTTTGGAGATAAATTCGAAGCCACTCTCCTCCCAGATGGAATAGAATGCTTAATCCTTACAAAATGTTCTTTCAAAACTGGATCATAATTTGACAGCAACTCTACCAATTCCATGAAGTTTCCTTTGTTTGCTGATGACATGTCCTCGTTGTGACCACGAAAAGGAAGATTCTGGTGAGCCAGAAACAAGGTTACGTTTCTTACTTTGGCGAATTTTTCATTTGGTTTGAAAACTTGTACTGGTATTTCAACTCTCCCGATGGCACCCCCCCTCCTGGCTGTCACCCGGGGCGGACCACCTCCCTCGCACCCTCGCACCCCCCTCAGTACGCCACTGTTTGGGAGCATTGTCTTTGAAGCCATATAAATACATATAATACAATTAATACATGCACATATGCCACAATTAGAACTGTTTATCCTAAATATAAATATGAAATTTACAGTGAATATTTATATATAGATAATGCTAGTGTTATTTCAGACCACACGGGGATGGTGACCTGATTAGGGAACATCCGGATCCATAGTATCCTTAATCCAGGGGTGTGCTGGAACCGGTTCGGCCCGGTTCGCCCGAACCGGTTGTTAAATTTTGATTTAACAGTCAGTAGAAATTTATTTATATCTAAATTTTTTTTCATTGTTTTCAGGATTTTATAGAAAAATATAGATAGTATCACAAGCAGTGGTCGTTTCAATATTTATTTATTTTTTGATGAAAAATTAGTTTATTTTTAGATAATTATGTCATTAGTGAGTATAAAGAATATGTTAAATAATTTCTGCCAAAATGTTACAAAATGCTGTTTGGAAAAGCTAAAATGCGTTGGCTTCCGGGACCCCGGACCCCGCTGGGGGGCTACTGCTCACCCCAGACCCCCTAGCTTAATGACTCACGCCATTGGCGCTCGCCGATTTACACCCCTATCTGTATCAGAACCGGTTGTTAAGAAATTGGCAGCACACCCTACCTTAATCCCCACCCCCTTCCCGATCTGCCTTTGTCGCCCAGTGGGAAAAGCTTAAAAAATGCTCTGGTACATTATTATTACAGTAGAATCCGTTTATTGTAATCACCGATATTGTTATCAATCGCCTAATGTTATCAGAATTAACGGTCCCAAAGCATCGAGGTTAAGTTACATTATAAAACCTCCGCTTATAGTAATCAGAGTTTCGGTTATAGTTATCAGAATCTTAAAATTACATAAAATGACTCGGCAGATTTCACCACTTTTCATCGGTCTTTCCACTCCAGCCTATTTATTGGTTCAGTTACATGCTAGCTTTCGTTCAAGACGGTAGTCTTAAACAGTGCTTACAGTGCTAACAGTGCTTAAACATTGCTATAATTTGTTGGTTCAGGTCCACTCTAGCTTTTGTTAATTGCTAAAAGAATTTCCCTCCTTGATGCCCTACATCTTATAACAATGTCATGGGAACAAGTGACTGAGAGAACCATTGAAAACTGTTTCACAAGGGTGGCTTCTTTAAGAAGGGCACGGAAACATCTCCAAATGAAGAACCCGATGCTATTGAAGAGGAAATCATGGAGAAACCCCCAGATGGTATGTCAGAAGAAGATTTTAAAAGCTGGTTGGCCATTGATGAGGAAATTCAAGTGGCAGCTACCATGACATCATCAGAAATATGCCAAGCTGTTACTGAAGCAGGCTCTGAATTGGCTGAAGAAAGGGAAGAGAATGAAGACACTAAACAAGAAGATAGTCCAGAAGACCCTCCAACAAACGCTCAGATGCGAGAAGCTCTGCAAATACTTCGTCGCGGCGTGCAACACCGATCTGCTGAATTTCAAAAGCATTATGATTACACTGGCCAACAAAATGAAACTTTTTTTTCTCATCACAAACATGATCACACTTTTCTTAATGCATTTTTCGCGCTGATTCCGAATCTGGTTTAATTTGTTTCTAGCACGTATAGTTATATAGATACACTGGTTTTGATATTTTTAAGTTTTTGATATTGCTATAAGAAAATTTATGGATGTATAGATCACACTTAGGAATGCTAAACAACAAATACATCATATACCTTATTCAATGTACTTATAAATAAAGAATATATACATTATTTTATTAAAAGCGCTGTGAGTGTGATTTCCTTTTGTAAATTTGGCCTGGATTGTCACGATACAGCATCCAACAATGGTCCGCCATCATGCTTTCATTCCAATATCCTTGGTAGCGCTTCTCCATCATCTGAATATCTTGATGGAAGCGCTCTCCTTGCTCGTCACTCACTGCACCAAGGTTTTCAGGAAAGAAATCTAAGTGGGAATGCAGGAAGTGAATTTTTAACGACATTCGACACTCCATTTCTTTGAAGGCATCAAGGAGGTTCTTGACTCCATCCTTATACGCAGGTGACTTGTTGCTTCCAAGAAAGTTTTCACATATCCATTTGAACGCCAGCCAAGCCTTCAATTCCAGCGGACTTAGGACTTTTTCAAATTCAATGTCATTCAAAACCTCCCTTATTTGTGGCCCAACAAAAATTCCTTCCTTCAATTTTGCTGCAGTAACCTTCGGAAATTTCCTTGAAAGGTATTGGAACCCTTCAGAATTGACTTTACCCATTGCTTAACAAAATTCTTAATTAAACCAAGTTTAATGTGAAGAGGTGGCAGATAGATCTTTTGGGGATCCACTAAAGGGACAGACTGGACATTGCTTATCCCTGGGACATATGTATACCTAAGTGGCCAGTCACTTTTGGTGTAATGTTCTATAGTGGCGCGACTGTCCCACAGGCAAAGGAAACAACAAAATTTTGTGAATCCTGACTGCATACCCATAAGCATTCCTATAACTTTTAGATCTCCACAACATTCCATTGATGACTGTCTTTTTGATTGCCTTAAGTAGTATATCCATATTGTCATATGTCTCTTTTAGATGGACGGAATGGGCAATGGGGATGGATGGCATTATATTACCATTATGCAAAAGAACTGCTTTCAGGCTTCTCTGCGACGAATCAATAAAGAGGCGCCACTCAGATGCCACATACGTCTGAGATATGGCTGTAAATAGTCCATTGATGTCATGGCAATAACAGAGAGGACCGTCTACTGAAAAGAATGCTGTTAATTCAAAATTCCGCTTTCGGTAGTAACTAATACGAACATTGTTCTCAAGTAAATTGTTCTCCTTTAGTCTTGAGGCGAGAAGCTCTGATTTCTCTTTAGACAGCGATAAGTCTCTAACAAGATCA
The DNA here is from genome assembly GCA_023014485.1 of Bathynomus jamesi. NCBI lineage: Eukaryota > Metazoa > Arthropoda > Malacostraca > Isopoda > Cirolanidae > Bathynomus > Bathynomus jamesi. The sequence continues at coordinate 228,802 of JAJOZX010002913.1, read as the reverse complement.
TTCAACTGTCCTTGGGTTAACTTTTTAGGCTCTAAATGTCTACCTTCAAAAGTGTACTCTGGTTCTGTAGATAGTCCGGAAACGCCAGTTGCACCTTCATCACTTTCCATGTCATCTATGATAGAATCTAGCCTATCACTTGGGGGAATTGGAATGGGCAATGTTTCATCATGTTTTACTGGCCTACGTGCTGAATCCAAGTTTGGATATACAATCTGGTGTTTGTTCTTGGCAGAAAACCCCATTAAGTTCACACTACAAAAATAACAGTCTTCATGATGATCCCTCGGCTCCCTCCATATCATGGGTATGGCAAATGGCATTGAAGCTTTCTTTTTGTTAAGCCAATCACGTAATCCATTTGAACAGCCAGAACAGATTTGATGTGGCGCCCATGGTTTATCTTGGTCACCTAGATGGCAACCAAAGTATAGCTTGTATATTTTCTTAATGTCGGTTGTAATACTTCGTCGCTGTGTTTTAGTTGCCAACTGGCCGCATACGAAACAGAACTTGTCGGGGTCATTCTTACAGTGTCGAGGCATGTTGACTGACCTGAGCAAACTATAAATTCAAAAAAAATGTACACCAACTTGACACAGCAAGTTCTTGGACTGGACTGATCTTTTGACACGCAAAGCACGGCGTTGTTGCCTGAATCACAATGCTGCTAGACGTAAAAGCTCACACCTGAAATACATAAGATGTATAATTAAGATAATTGAAATAAATAAGATGAATAAACTAAAAACACAATAAAATAAACACAATCAATGTTGAAATATTAGTATTTTGCCTATTTAAAATGGTTAAATCTGTGTAGTTATATATATGCCTTCATCTTGAAAACTATACTTGCTAGAAAATATCTGAATGCAGTTTTGGAATCAGCGTGAAAGATGCTATCCAGCCACCACAAATTCTACTCTGATGAAAAATCTTTGTTGACCAGTGTTATGAGCGCTTTATTAATGACTTACTGCAAACAAACCGCAGGCAAACAACACTAGATGAATTTCGACAGTAAATATTAAAGGTATGAATTTTTTAAATTGTTTTATTACTGCCTTTTAACTATTTTAACTTCTCTGTTTTAACATACACCGCTTTATGTTATCAGTCGGTTATTATTATCAATATAGCTGCGTCCCAAAGTGATTATAATAAGCTGATTCTACTGTATTATTATTATTATTATTCGGCTTAGTAACATTTTTTCTACTTCTTCAGTGGATGGAAGAGATCCATTTTTATTTTGTGATATTTGCAACTTTATACTCACGAAATTACGTTGTTTGGGTCCAATAAGTTCAAATATTCCATCGGATCATTTTTCCTTATTCTTTCCACAAGACTTTCAGGAATATTCCAGATTGAAGTCTTTGGATGAGGAAGTAATTCAGCTATTTGCCCGTCCTTTTTAGAATAACCTCCGGCTACTCTTTCAGAGGATAGATCAGCTGGCACCCAAGCCACACCTAAGAACTAGAAGTAAAAATACGTTAAATTAATTGCTCTTCATTTAAGATGTGTTACTAGTCTCTATATCGTATGGAGTTTCGAGATTATGATCAGGGAAGTATTATCTCACAAGAGATTTACAAATCTCTAGTCAAAGATCAGATTTTATCTTTATAAAACTTCATTACTGTGTAGGAATTTTATAGCAATAAAATGCATAATTAACTTGATCATGAAACGATTGTCCAGTTTTACTCGGATCATCCACGCTTCGCAAGGTTGGCACCGATCGTTGTTGATGAGCATATGTTGAAGAGGTTGGTCGTTTATAGTGAAGTTTGGTAGTAGATACAAAGTCTGGAAGAGTAGAGGCAGAGAGAGGAAGACCTAGCCAATCAACGGGCAATAAACGGGTATTGGCACCGTCGTAAAGTTTATCTTTGTACCTGCGCAATTCAGGAATAGAATAAAGAACCGACATTATAATTCCTTCTTAAATTATGAAAGGCCTGATATGATTACTTCCCACTCAATGTCATTCCCACTTTCATCTTCGATCTGCAAGTTAGAATGCTCAAAGTGAGAAGTCCAAATTGAAGAAGAGAGCGTCTTGATTTGGGATAAGATAAAAAGATCGTGACGTAACTGCGGGCTCGAGGGGTATTTTTTATGAAAAATACACGAAAATTGGAAATCCTACAATGGGAATGGAAATGGATCTGTTTGAGAATTGGCGTCTTTGAGATTTTCACTCTTGAGCAAAGAATAAAATGAGAATCACTTTGAATGGGAAGAAACCATTAATATAACTATAAAAGATAAGTACAACTACGTAGAGAAAATGTTAATATTAATACAGTATTATAAAGTATCTACTCGTAAATAAGAATAATTATTAATACAATTATTACTGCTACTACTCTAATTAATAATAATCATAAATAACATAATTATTAGTTTGAAAGCAAATATATTTGGTATGTCAAAATGCTAAGAAAAAATAATATACGATATATGAAAAATATTATAAAATCTGAAATATTATAAAAATAACTGAAGATAATATTAATGTAATATTAATGATCGCAAATTAATAATGAAATTAAATAAAACCCGCAGTAGAAAAGTAATTTTAAAAGATTATATTTTGTTGTAGGTTTCATTTCGAGCTCGAGAAAATAATAATAATAATAATAATAATAATAATAAATGTATCAACAAAGTTAGATCATACTCACAGATTCTCTTCCACGACTTTATTATTTCTCAGTGACTCAATAACGGCCTGAGTCGTCTTCGATCTATTCAAAATGACGTCATCATAATTCTCCATTCTCGGTGCGTACGGAGGACTGTTGTAATTTGGTATTTCCGTCCTTTCTCGGCGATTCGTAATAAATGATTCGCATTTGACTGCATCTGATGGCACTAAGGGTAGAGTCTCTTCATTACTCATAGGACAGACCTCCTTGACCTTCCTTTCATGTCCATTACTTTCTTTGTCGACATTGTTTTGATCTTCATTTATATTTTCATTGTTTGATAAATTTTCCTTTTCAACGTCTTCCTTAGGTTCTGAGCCTTGTTTAACTTCCTCCACACTCATTATTGTTTTATTGTAAAAACGTGATGTAAACAAACTTAGATTTTTTTACTTGTTTAATAGAAATTTATAATATTTTTATTAGCTGAAGGTCAAACTTTTAAAATTTAGAAAATATCTTAAAATATTTTTAATTTTTATGAAAAGAAATATATATATATATATATATATATATATATATATATACAGGGTGGGCCGTAAGTTTCCATACATAGGAAAAATTAAACGTTTGTTTTTATGTTTCAGATACCCTAAGAATATGCGTTTGACGTAAGATCTTGTTTACTGATGAAGCAAATTTTTACGTCAATGGAGAGGTTAATCGGCAAAACATACGTTATTGGAGTAATGCTAACCTTAACTGGCTGAGTCCGACGAAGATGCAAGGTGCCGGTAAAGTGATGGTGTGGGCCGGGATATGGGGTGACAGAATTATTGGACCAATTTTTGTCAGTGGAGATCTTAATGCCGAAAGGTATCTTAACATGTTGCAAGAAGAGATTTTCCCATCCCTGCTAAACGAGGAAGGTAACTTCCCAGTTTACTTCCAGCAAGATGGAGCTCCACCTCATTATGGTCTTCACGTGCGTCGGTATTTGGATCAGCAGTTTCCGGATGCTTGGATTGGTCGGCGTGGTCCTGTGGAGTGGCCTCCCAGATCCCCAGATCTCACCCCCCTTGATTTCTATCTTTGGGGGCACTTGAAGGCCATGGTGTATCAGGAAAAGATACGAGACATAAATCATCTAAAGGAACGTATCACCAACGCCATTACAAGCATAACGTCAACTGTGCTAATGCGTGTTCATCAACAGTGGGGAACACGTATTGAAATGTGTTTTCAAAACAATGGCAACCATGTAGAGCATATATTAAATAAAAATGGTTGTCCATAAAAAAATGTTTATTTTTCCTATGTATGGAAACTTACGGCCCACCCTGTATATATATATAATGAAACAGCTATTAAATAAAATTAATGCAATACTTTTCATGCGGCTTAAATCACAAAATAACTTTGTAAACCTAAAATCGAGAACTTGTTCAACACAACTTGGCTTCCATATGATCTGCCTTGCACTGACGCCGTTTTCTGTGTTGTCATGACAACAACGCGTCTGCAGGATTTTAAATAATTGAATATATATATATATATATATATATATATTATATATAATGTAATTGTAATGTAATTTTTGCAATATATATATATATATATATATATAATATATATATATATATATATATATATTGCAGAAATTACATATTTTGTATAGAATTATTCATAAATTGTCTATTCTTCTCGTGGCAAAATCTTTTTTATTTTTGTGATTTCTGTTGACAGTCATTTACAGGAATTGCTGCTGTCAAAGCCAGCGCTCGTAGCTAAATGGATATAAACGAGTGCATTTTTTATCTTTATGTTGCTCTTGCTCTTGTTGTCCTTCAGTCTTTTTCCGAATAAAAGCTTTGTCAATTCTCGGTAACATTTTTACTGATTCCTCTCTTGTTGCAATTTCCGCTTTATAGCTCCACTCATGTGGCGACTGTGGCCGGACATGACCACGTCTATCGTGTCGTGTATCAGTGATTTAAAATGACAATTTGGATAACATAATTCGAGAAGTACTCTGCAATTTAACTTTGAATTTAAAATAATCAGTAACACTTTCTATCGTCCTGTGGATCAATAGATCGAAATAAAAAAAAAAAGTGCGTAAGCCATTTGTTCTAAAACTTATCTTTTTCGGCATTTTTTTATGTCTCATTAGGAGACAGATGAACGAATGAACGTTTCATTATTTACGCTGCTGAGATGCCCAATGCATTTTTTCTTTGCTTTCTATTGCAACGCTTTTATTTCTGGTTTGTATGCAATAGAAATGAATAGGAAATATAGGGCCAAAAAGAGGGCCAAAAATATAGCTTCCATCACCAGCTATCTGCAAAGCAGATAGGATCCAGCTTTGGGACAGGATCTAGGGTTTAAAGCAGCCTAGCCCCACTATATGTAGACCCTCAGTGGGGCTAGGCTGCTTTAAACCCTAGATCCTGTCCCAAAGCTGGATCCTATCTGCTTTGCAGATAGCTGGTGAGGGAAGCTATATTTTGGGGCCTCTTTGCGAGTGACCCGTTGCCCACGTCGGGCTAACATCATGAAAAAGGAAAAAAACTATAGTGATTGTTATTTACAATTACTTATTCGGACTATAGTGGATTTAATTTTCCCAGAAGAGTTCCTTGTTCCATGCACGGTCTGTGTTTATCATAAAATATCTCAGGGGACCATTCTGAGTTCTATCCCATATATATATATATATATATATATACACACACACAGTTACACACACACACACAGTATATATACATATATACACACCTCGTTAACCTCCTCGTTTAGGTTTCGTGTGTCGGTCTCTTTTCACACGAAGGTCAAGCTGGTGACCCCGCCTCTAGGCCTGGCTTGGTGGAGGAGCGAGTTGCTCTCTTGCGCTCTCCACTGCACATAGCCAAGTACACCCGGCTCATCTGGTACCGTTCTGAGCCAGGCACCTAGTCTTCTCTTGAAGACTTCAACTTTGGCCCCTGTGACGTTTCTGAGGTCCTTTGGAAGCTGGTTAAAAAGTCTTGGCCCCCTCATAACCAAGCCATTTTCCTTCAGTGTTGAAGAGGTCCCTTGTCGAGCCTTTAATTTGGGAACACTGCACATTCTGCCTTTCCTATTTCCCAGCGTTGTTTGAATGGTAATTGGGTTTAGTTTGAGGTTTGGTACCAGTTTTTCGATAATTTTTCAAATGTAGATTATGGTGTACCTCTCTCTTCTTTTCAGGGAGTACAGATTTAGTTTACGTAGTCTTTCCCAGTAGTTGAGTTCTTTGCAGCCATCAATCTTTGCTGTGAAATGTCTGCGTTTTTTCTAGTTTATTAATTTCTTCCTTTTTATATGGGAACATCAAAACTGAGCAGTAGTCAAGTTTTGGTATGATCATGTCTTCAACAGTGAAATCATTACTGTCTTGTCCCTTCTTTTGAACGTTCTTAGTAACTGTCCCGCGACTCTTTTAGCTTTGTTTATTGCTATCTGATTTTGTGTCTCGAATTTGGCATCCTCGGTCATTATTACCCCAAATCGACCGCTTTCGTGCTTCTCTGAATTTCTTGTCTACTGGAGCATTATAAGTTATGTAATGTGTTTAAGTTCCTCATTTCTACCATATCTCAAGAGCTGAAATTTATTGGTGTTAAATGTCATAGTGTTGTCTTCTGACCATTTGTATATTTTGTTCGCGTCCCTCTGCAAGGCCTCCATTTCATTTGCATCGCTGATTTTTCTGCTGATCTTTGTATCGTCCGCAAAGGATGTTACTATACTGTGCTGTTTACTCCACTGTCTATGTCTGTTAGCATGATGATGAACAGGAGTGGGGCCAATACTGTACCTTGTGGTACTGAGCTGCGTACTTCCGATTCTGATGATGATACACCTTGAATTTTGACGATCTGTTGACGTTCTCTGAGGAAGTTGTAGATCCATTTTCCCACTTTGCCTGTTATTCCCATATGTTTCATTTCATGTGCTATTATACCATGATCGCATTTGTCGAAAGCTTTAGCAAAATCCGTGTATATGACATCATAGTTTTCATTGCCTTCATGTTCATCTAGGATATTGTTATAGTGCTCTCTAAGTTGTGAGAAGCATGATCGTCCTGATCGGAATCCGTGCTGATTTTCGTTGAATCTTTCCAGTGTCTCCAAGAAGTCATAGATTTTCTCTCTAACTATTCTTTCAAATATTTTGATGAAGTGGGACTTCAGTGACACTGGTCTATAGTTCTTTGCTTGAAATCTATCTCCTCATTTGTATATAGGGACAATGTTCGCTCTTTTCAAGATGCTCGGTATTTCTCCAGTGTCTAGGTATCTTCTCTATATCCAATATAAGGGTGTAGTTATTTCATTTTTACAGTTTTTAATCAATAGTGCGTTCCATTTGTCCAGACCTGGAGCTGAATGTGATTTCATTTGTCCTATAGCTCTCGCTACATCTTCTGGGGTAAAATTAAAGTCTGTTATACATTCTCCTTGCAATTTCTCTTTGAAGAATGCCTCTATGTCAAGTATCGCTTTGTCACTTTTTGGGGTACTGAAGACCGATTCATAGTGGGCTCTCAATGTTTCAGATATTTCCTTTAGATCGTCTATCAGTTCATTATTTCCTTTCCTTAAGGGCCCGATGGTAGCGCGCGTTTTGTTTTCCTTTTCCCATAGCTATAGAAGTATTTTGGATTTTCCTTTATTGCTTCTACCACCTTTTCCTCTTCCCTCTCTGTATGGCCCTTAATTAGGGTTTGTATTTCCCTATCGATACTCTCCAATTTTTCTTGTATTACTTTCCTGGCATTGTTGTCTCCGCAATTAGCTAACTTCGTCGCTACTTTCTTTTGCGGAATATTCTTCTCTTTTGCTTCTCTAGCCAGTTCCTCTTTCCTTTTGGCTGTGCTTTCGGAGCATATTTTTCTAAAATTCTCAGCGTCTTTTCTTACAAGGTTGTTAGCATTTCTTCAGTTGTTTTATTCTCTAAAACTATTCTCCACTCTATTTGGGCCATGTGTGATCTGATTTCTTCCCAATTTATGGTCTTGGGATTTAAATTAAAAGCCCCAAATTTGCTTCTTCCTTCCGTATGTGTATTCTGTTTTAATGTTATCGCCATATTTGTTGATAACTCGATTATGTTGTGGTCTGAGATAATAGTTGGGGTTATTTTTATATCAGCAATTAAGTTCGCGTTATTGTGAATACCATCTAGGGAGTTATTTTTTGTGGTACAAGCAGAGCCTTCGGCTTACAGCCCTACGGGCACTGCTTGTGCTTCGCAAACTCACCTACGGCGAGGGCACCTTTGGTGCCTGGGTTACCCCTTTGGGGGGAGGTCATTCTCCCTCTCCCCAAAAAACCCTCACCCCCCCTTTATGCAACTTGTGGGACGAACCCCCTTCCCCATTACCCTACCCCTCTCCCACATTGCCCCCAAAAGGGGGAAGGGGCTGGTACCTTGCAACAATTGATCAACATTGCAATTGCATATATGCACTTTAGATTTTATTTTATTTTCACTTTTTCATGTATTTTTTTTATTGGTATAGGATAGGATTTTCTGTTATCTACTGTGTCAGCATAAACTCATTTGTGAGAGCCATCAGCATTATTGGTTGCTCCTGGTTCTCTTTTGTGCCCCCCTTATCTTGCTGTATAAATACATTTTTACCCACCTTTTTGTATTTTATAAATGGGAAATTAAAATCGCAGCAGAGTATTATACTAGGGGATAGAGAGTTTACGGACTTTATAAGGATTCTGACATTATCAATGGCATCCGAAAATTTTTCAGTTGGAGAGTTTGGAGGTCTATAGAGGGGGACGTAGCCAGGAATGTCCCAAGGGGGGTGGGGAGCGAACTTGAGCTACGTTCGTCAGGTTCCGTGGTGAATCGGGCGAGCCCATACAGTTAGGGGGTTTGGGGGAGAGCTGAACTCCCACCGGGGTCCGGAGCGGAACCCCGTAAGCCAACGTATTTTAAGCTTATTTTGTGTAAAAACTGTCTGAAAATGTCAGTGCAACTGCCATTTTTGAACAGCGACTATACAGCCATCCACATGAAATATGTACCCTTTCCAACAAAAGTTTGGATAGGACAGTCACATTGGTGCAATCTAAGCTATATTATGATGTAATTACTTGTATTTTCTGAAGTTTGATATCAGGTATTGATCCTATAGTTTTCACATTTAACAAAGACTGTAACTATTTATTCACACATTTATTGATTTCATGCATACAATTATTTAGAGTATACACGTTTAACAGTATAACATATCTATGAATAACGAAATCATTAGAAGCGATCCAAATGAAACTCTCACGTATAAGGCAAGTCAAACGGATGCAGAAACAGCTAGATCAGTTGAGACAGAAGAAACGCGCATCTGTTTAACATATATAAAATTTTAAACAGGATAATCGCATGGAAAAATAATTTAGGGGCTACTTGACAAAAAAATATGTACTTTATCAAATACGCAATTACATTACTAAATCAAAATCGAATACTTTAGTAAATACGCAATTTACACGCAATTTACATATAGGTACACCACAAAATCACATTACCGCCCACCACCATCCGTTATATTCCAGTAACAAACTGAGTCGTCTCGCCTTTTTTCTCGCAAATCTATCCAATATTTCGGACTGGCGCCGAGCTGTGTTCAGTTTCCCAGCGCTTCATATTTCAGTACGATACGTGTTTAAACACGTCCAAACGTGTTTGGACGTTTAACAAAACGACGCAAAATATCGCTTAAATAATATATATATATATATATATATATATATATATATATATTATTTAAGCGATATTTTACGTCGTTTTGTTAAACGTCCAAACGTCGAGGACCTTGGTGTAGTGGAATGTAGCTCATGGCTTGGATTACCTCGATAGGACCCCAGTGGCTTTATGTTTTCCAAATGAAATGTAACTATAATAAAAATATTAAACTAAAAATGAAATAATTGTAAAAATAAGATACTTTTAGAACTAGATATAATAATAAATTATAATATACAAAACTATAAGGTCATTACATTTATTACATCGACAATATTCATACTACAAGGTCATTTTGTTCTCCCAACGATAATTTTTCTTCTCTTCCAAATTTAGAAGTCTAGCTAGCTAATTAAAAATAAAGAGTGAGTGTGTGAAAGTGGCGTAACGCGCGGCTTCGAATACATTTTTCCTTGTTTCAGTTCCGGACCATATTATCTGAATATGTTTTTAGATTTAGGGCAGTCACGAAAAAATTCAAGAAATTAAGAAACTTTTTCTATCATAAAACAGTCTGATGCCTCATTAAATGGAACATTTTACGATATCATAAGCACAAAACCTGCAAAAGTGCCCGGTGATTTCAAACTTAAATCAGTAAAGATTAATTTATCAGAACTTATGTTTACATACTAAAACTAATTCTAGGCATGTTATTCAAAATATAAAGATTTAACCAAACGACTTAAAAGTTCCTTTTCCTTATTATTTCTAGTCTCCAAACTTAAACTGATCAGAGAAGTATCTGGTATCGAGAAAATTATCTTAGATACGTATGTTGTATGTTGTCTATTTCTTAAAACGTATCTTGTATCTTTGATAGGCAATAAGCTAGTATCTTGTATTTTGTATCTAAGATACATTTCTTAATGTATCTTGCCCATCTTTACCTGCTCCACTGTAGTGAAAATCCAGACCACTGGCTTAGCCTTTAGCTCATGAATTACGAAGTAGACCAAGCAAAACTTGGCATAACTGAGTTTTATTTACATTTGATGTCACATACTCAAGTTGCTGCGTTCTTTTGGCCTACGAATCTGACTTGAAGTTAGTGAAAGAATGTGATTTTAAGTCAAGTTTTAGACGAAAAGAAAACGGCTTAAGCATTTTCATATTTAGTATGAGAAAAAAGCTTTTTAAATATCTGAGTTCTCTTCATTGGTCAGAAATATGCACTGATTTCTAATTGCCAATTTAAACACATGACATATTATGATCTTATTATCAGCTGATTCCGTATGGAACAAAGCTATAGAACTAAATAAATAAATAAGTAAATATGAGATAGTTCTACAGCCTCGCCCTGCGAGGGGCGGAGTCCTGATATAATTGGTTCGACTTAGAAAATTGCTGCTACTGTATCCGAACGCACAATGGTAATTATCCTTGAGAGCCTGTTGCTAACCTATAAAAAAAATAATAAAAAACTTTAAACACACATGGGCTAGGTAAACAGTATATCAAATCATTAGATGTTAATTATTATTATTATAAAATATATGTAATTTTGAATATTTTTTGCACATAAAATTCATTTCTTGCCATTACTGACATTCTAAAAATTCGTCTGCTTGTGACGCGAATAAGCCAGGCCTAGGTTAATCATATGAACAGAAAACGTAAACAACAGTTGTTAAAAGCTGAACCCAGTCTACTTGATAGACCTAAGCTGTGAGCTTGACTAAGATGTTTTATAAAGTGATGATCACCCTATGTTAAAAACCTGTAGGACGCTACAAATTGTTCAAAGATCTGTACATCTCAGTAAGCTTAAATACATTAAAACTAATTGTTATTGTAGCGCAAATAAACTCAAATCATATCCTAGGTCCTATAGCCTAGTTATTAAGCGCAGGCCTAGCTAGGCATTATTTTTGTTTTGAGGTATTAATAATTTTTAAGGTAAAAGGTAAAACTTCTGCGTGAAAATAGGTTTTTCTGATGTATTTCACTGTATTTCATGCAAATGTGACCATTTCTTGTGCAAATGTGTAATAAATAAGAACATAAGAAATTTTTATAGTGGGCACACTAGGGGCCACTTCGGCCCATCGAGGTGACTCCACTATGTAAAAACTGCCTGTACATTGGCAATAACCAATTTTTACAAAACTAATTAAGTATCAATTTAAAACTAATTAATTATCAATTTAAAACTAAAGATAGAATCTCTGGATCCAGAGGATCAAAGTCATAATAGGCTACTATCCACAAATATGTTATACACTATATCTATTTATAACTGACATGCAAATATATCAGATCCAAAGAATCCAGTCAATTTCATTATGGTACCCATCAATACCAGTACCATGCCAACCAAAAATAAGTCATGGTCCATATCAAGGTTAATATGAGTTTTATTGCACTCAGAATATCAAAAGCAAATATAATTATAAAATATTAAAGCATAATTGGGGTTATTATGTATTTTATCACACAGTCATTTTACATACCAAAATACATTTTTCTAGTAGTATTTGATGTGATTTGTTCAAATATGACCTCCATTTCCGTCGGAAATGAGATCCAACAAAGTTATAGTACTTTGAAGGTTGGCTCATTTTCAAGGGAAATGGAAGTCAAAATCTAAGCAAAACACACCAAATATTACTAGAAAAATGTATTTTGGTATTAATTAACCTAACCTAACCGTGGCTAAATGAGCCTAACCGTGGCTAAATGAGCCTAACCGTGGCTAAATGAGCCTAACCGTGGCTAAATGAGCCTAACCATGGCCAAATGAGCCTAACCGTGGCTAAATGAGCCTAACCATGGCTAAATGAGCCTAACCGTGGCTAAATGAGCCTAACTGTGGCTAAATGAGCCTAACTGTGGCTAAATGAGCCTAACTGTGGCTAAATGAGCCTAACTGTGGCTAAATGAGCCTAACTGTGGCTAAATGAGCCTAACTGTGGCTAAATGAGCCTAACTGTGGCTAAATGAGCCTAACTGTGGCTAAATGAGCCTAACTGTGGCTAAACGAGCCTAACCCTGGCTAAATGAGCCTAGAGTATTACCTTATTATGGATTAAGTGGTGGATACAGACAAGAGCTCGTTTAGCCAGGGTTAGGCTCGTTTAGCCAGGGTTAGGCTCATTTAGCCAGGGTTAGGCTCGTTTAGCCATGGTTAGGTTAGGTAAGGTTAGGTTAATTAATACCAAAATGCATTTTCCTAGTAATATTTGATGTGTTTTGCTTAGATTTTGACTTCCATTTCCCTTGAAAATGAGCCAAACTTCAAAGTACTATAACTTTGTTGGATCTCATTTCTGACGGAAATGGAGGTCATATTTGAACAAATCACATCAAATACTACTAGAAAAATGTATTTGGGTGTGTAAAATGACTGAGTGGGATAAAATACATAATTACCGCATAATTTTCTTATCATTTTCATATAAGTCACTATGCTCGCAGATGTGTACTTAACAAATTATGTACATTTGAATATTATGACATTTTTACATTTTTTTTCCCCGCCCTTCCAATATTTTGATTGGTGACGTCATGAGAACATGATATATGAGCTAGATTTTTTAAGTTCTTAGGCCTTTTAAGTTGCTAGTCTACTTCTGTTAGGTTTTGATAGATGTTTGTGGCGATGACATGTGAACAGTGCGAATATTATTTTGAGGATTTAATATACTCTAGGCTAGGTTAGCCAGGGTTAGGTTAGCCAGGGTTAGGTTAGCCAGGGTTAGGTTAGCCAGGGTTAGGTTAGCCAGGGTTAGGTTAGCCAGGGTTAGGTTAGCCAGGGTTAGGTTAGCCAGGGTTAGGTTAGCCAGGGTTAGGTTAGCCAGGGTTAGGTTAGCCAGGGTTAGGTTAGCCAGGGTTAGGTTAGCCAGGGTTAGGTTAGCCAGGGTTAGGTTAGCCAGGGTTAGGTTAGCCAGGGTTAGGTTAGCCAGGGTTAGGTTAGCCAGGGTTAGGTTAGCCAGGGTTAGGTTAGCCAGGGTTAGGTTAGCCAGGGTTAGGTTAGCCAGGGTTAGGTTAGCCAGGGTTAGGTTAGCCAGGGTTAGGTTAGCCAGGGTTAGGTTAGCCAGGGTTAGGTTAGCCAGGGTTAGGTTAGCCAGGGTTAGGTTAGCCAGGGTTAGGTTAGCCAGGGTTAGGTTAGCCAGGGTTAGGTTAGCCAGGGTTAGGTTAGCCAGGGTTAGGTTAGCCAGGGTTAGGTTAGCCAGGGTTAGGTTAGCCAGGGTTAGGTTAGCCAGGGTTAGGTTAGCCAGGGTTAGGTTAGCCAGGGTTAGGTTAATTAATACCAAAATTAATTAACCTAACCTAACCTAACCCTGGCTAACCTAACCTAACCCTGGTTAAACTAGCCTAACCCTGGCTAACGTAGCCTAGAGTATATTAAATCCTCAAAATAATATTTGCACCGTTCACATGTCATCGCCACAAACATCTATCAAAACCTAACAGAAGTAGACTAGCAACTTAAAAGACCTAGCTCATATATCATGTTCTCATGACGTCACCAATCAAAATATTGGAAGGGCGGGAAAAAAAAATGCAAAAATGTCATAATATTCAAATATACATAATTTGTTAAGTACGCATCTGCGAGCATAGTGACTTATATGAAAATGATGAGAAAATTATGCTTTAATATTTTATAATTATATTTGCTTTTGATATTCTGAGTGCGATAAAACTCATATTAACCCATATCAATTGCGGACCAAGTCACAATTTACATCCATATACATTACAATATATATACTTAAGAGGAAAAGTGTAGGTGTGGCTGTAAAGACTGTACAGTAATGTAGAAATGTGTGTGCACCCATTTTGGGTCTCCCATTTAAAGGTGTTTGTGGGGCAAGTGAAGATCATGAGTTTTTCAATACCTCACAGTACTATGGGGGCACCGCTCGGCAGAGGAATCTCTTTAAATAGGGTGTGTAAGGACAGAGAGTATCCCCTAACCCAAGATGCTGCCTCCCTATATCCCACAACACCTGTGTTGAGCTGTGGGATCTATCACCCAAATGCACATAATATATATGAAATAAACTAGTACCATTCATGCAATAAAAATGGGCTTAAACACCATCACCAGATGTCCCTTGCAGACATCAAACTATCCAACCTTCTTTGAAAGAATCAAGCGTATCTGAAGTCACTACTTCTTCTGTCAGACTGTTCCAAAACTTAATTACTCTGTTTGTAAAACTATGTTTTCTTAAATTTGTTCTACATCTTGGCTTAAATAATTTCATACTATGACCTCTAGTCTGATTATTGTGATCTTTAATAAAAAGAGACTCAAAATCTATCTTATCCAACCCTTTTATCATTTTATACACCTCTATCATATCACCCCTTAACCTCCTCCTTTTTAATGAGAACATGCTTAGATATGCCAGTCTTTCCTTATATGTCAATTGTCTTAGAGATGGGATCATTCTTGTTGCTCGTTTCTGTACTTTTTCCAGTTTTTCAATATCTTGTATCAAATAGGGACTATTAAATTGAATGCAGTATTCAAGGAGGGGTCTCACATATGAAATGTATAGTTGCTTTATAATATTGGGTGATTTGTATTCAATGTGTCTCTGCATGAGATTGAGTCTAGCATTTGCTTTATGTCTGATTACCATACAGTGATTTGAGGGTTTAAGTTCATTAGTCACAGTGACACCCAAGTCTTTCTCTTTATCATCATTTTTAATCCAAATTCCATTCATATTGTATTCAAATTCTAGATTTTTTGGCCCAATATGCATAACCTTGCACTTATCAACATTAAATTTCATCTCCCACTTATCTGCCCAGGCTGTTACTCTAAGTCTTTTTGTATTGTCATTGCTCTTGCTACTGACTTAACATTATGGCCTAATTTTGTATCATCAGCAAATTTTGAGGTTTTACATGATAGGCCCTTCTCTAGATCATTTATATAGACAACAAAAAGCAGAGGTCCCAGAACAGACCCCTGTGGGACTCCGCTCAATACGGGTCTCCAAGTAGACTTATTTCCATTTAGATGAACTCTGTTTTCTATTTCTCAGCCATTCTTCTATCCAATCAGCTATATGACCTCTTATACCATGGGCTCTAACTTTTACCAACAATCTTGCATGAGGAACAGTATCAAATGCCTTTGCAAAATCTAAGTATACTATATCTACTGGCTCTTTATTGTCCAAATGCAATAGGACTCCATCATAAAATTCAATCAAGTTGGTTAGACAGGACCTTCCATTTCGAAAGTCATGCTGGCTATCATTTATAAGGTTGCACTCTTAAGGAACTCAGTAACTTTACCTCTAATGATACTTTCGAGCAATTTGCAATGTTTCATCTTATTACTCTGTCAGACAGTTTAAGAGAATAATGTTAAAAGAAAGGGGTTTAATGGGTGGGTATATATATATATATATATATAACCTAACTCTATTTCCATGTGATATCCTATTTTTCTTATATTACTGGAGAGGTGGTGGAGGGTACAGTTTAGCTGCCTTGATAAGGAAGTGATGCAGTTGGGTATCTCAGTTGGGAAAATGTGCTTGAAACAAATAATGAGCAGAGATACCTGGGACACCAATGGGTTCTTGATTAAGCAGCCAGTTCTTGCACACTTCAGAGCAAAATTACTTCCAGTTCACTACAGTTTCTGAGGAAATGCCTAGTAGGGTGTGACAGTTGCCCCAACTTTGTCCTACAATGCTGTTCAAAATTTTGGTGTTGCATATTGACATACAAAATACCCACGTGCAATATTTTGAAGATTCATGCATATTCGAGTGAGCACCAGCAATTTGAAAAATAGCGATTTTGCTTATACGGCATACGCGCCTATATATGAGATTACACAACCATCATAAGGATATTAACACAAATCATTTGCCTGTCTTAATTAAAAGCTGTTATCACTAACACAAAAAAGTTAATCATTCTTATTCTCTCATGGTACATTAGGGGGTTTTATCATATATTCACAAGGTATTATTTCTCTAGAGCAAGAAACCATGATTTCTGTTCGGAAACAGATGATCATTTGCGCTGATTAGGAACGCGGAGTCTGTCATTTTCAACTACTTGAAGGGCTTCTTGAAAGCGCTCCTCATCCCTGGCAACATTAAGAAAGTCATGGCAAAGTTTTACACCACGCTCTGCAGCCTCATTGACGACATGAAGCTTGTCCACAACCCGTTTCATGTTCAGGTAGTCGTCATGATCCGCCCATTCACTGGCTGGACTGTGGAGAAACTGATAGGGCATGCCTAAAATGGTGAAGAACCGGCTTGAGTCAGGCCCAATTAGGTCCACCAGGGCAGTGCCACTTTCTGGGACAGGGGGAAGATATGGCTTTCCATAGCCCCCATGATTGAGCCCCACTCTCTTAGTAACTTCAGTGCCTTCATGGCAAAGAAGGGCCTTCCTCATCTCCTCTTTTGTCCTTTCTTGTACTTGGGACGAGAACAAAGCCAGTGGGGCCAACTCCTCAGTTAGGTACCAAGTGTGTCTACCGAGTGCCACACGTGCTTTGTCAACTATTGTGGCGTCATATGGGGCAAATTCAGCCAAGGTTTCGACCAAATTCAAGTCATTCAGTGGCGCACTTGCTGGAACGGGGCAAACAATCCACCATGGGACATAAACAGCGACTGTGAACACAGCAAACCGTTCTAACTTGCTGATTTGACTTTTAGTCACAACCTTGGCTTTGGGAAACTGCTCTTTGATCTGGCCTGACAAAAGAACAATCTTGAGGGTATAGAGCAGTTTAGCCATCCACCTTGCTTTGTGAAGTTCGCTGGGGTAGACCATTGTGAAGTTCACTGGCTCATCCTTTAGTTACAAGCAGCAGACAAAGCTCTACCAGCTCCTTGTAGTCGCCACGTGTAAATGGTTGGGCTAGAGATTCATGGAAGAAGTCAGCCATCTCCTGCTGGCGCTCCTCAAACACTCCAGGCATTGCGGGGTAGTAGTATTTCTTTTTTCATTGTACGCCAGTTGAGAGAAATGGTTCTTGAACCAGAAATGCAATTATTGGGATTATTGTATTTCGTACTAATCTATAATATTGTTTTAGGGGTATTAAGATTGATATGATCGATCATTTGCTTGGTGTTAGTATATCTTATAAGTCTAATAAAAGAAATTCCACTAAATTTGTTTATTAGATAATAATATTCTTTGTTATTTTGTAAAGCTTATGACTCACCTCTGGAAAACCATTATGTTTGGACTTGAAGAGCCCTCCACTTTCAAGCAATCCCAGCAAACACCTAGGATGACTTCGCCCACATGCCTGCGACAGGCGCACCAGAATACAGCACGCTCTAATTCCTTTTGGAGGGAGACGCAAGCAGCTGTTTTTTGTCCTGAAAAAAAAATGTAATTGTAGTTTAAGGCCACCATTTCAGGCACGTGCTTTTTGCAGATTTCTGTTAAATCATTCACTGTATTTTGGTATTAATGTCGTGATAAATTCACGCTGATGTTTGAAATAGGTTTACCTGTATTGGATGAAGTTGTGTCGAAAACCATACCAACGACATTCTGTTCACACTCCCAATCGACCAGAAGTTGTTTGGTTGCTGTTGATATCAAGTCTCCTTGAACCAGGCCAGCTTTTTGAGTCAAATGCGGAAGAGGTGGGACTCCAAGAAGCTTTGTGCCATTGACACCAGACACAAGAATGGGCAGGCGGTCATCAGTGCCTTTGGAATCCAGCGTGTCCATAAGTTTACCATCCCAGTGCACCAGTACTTTGTCTGATGGTTGCCATTCATCCATGATTTTTAAACTTATTTCTGACATGATGGAAGCTCGGTATCGGTGGGCCGTCCTTGCATTTAGACTCAGCTTTGATGTATCCCCACCAAATGCAGATACAAGGGAGTACACAACTGCACTCAGCTGGGTCGGCGAGATGTTGTTTCGAACACTGCATGAAACAAGTTCTGCCGACTTCAGAATATCATGGGGCACAAAAATTGAAACTCCCTCTTTCACTGTTCTCCGATGTTTTCTCTTTGGTTCAGCAGTGCTGGCCTCATCAATGTCATCGTCCTCATCAGAGCTAATAGGTGAATCAATATCAGCCTGTACATTCTCAGCATGATCACATTGCTCTCTCTCTTGTTGCTTCTCTTCTCGCATCTGCCTTTTCTGTCGCTTCTGAACCTTTTCTGTGAGTACTTTGTTTACCCCAGAGTAGGTAGCTACTCTGTCACTTAGCATGCTTTTCATAAAGAGTATGTCAGTATCGATGGCATCTTGTTCGGCCTGAGTTTTCCCCTTTTTCGCAGCTGCCATGTCTTTCAACACTGTGTTCTTATAAAATTTCATCGTCAGGCTCAATTCTGATTTAAACTTCATAATTCCAGGATCATCAGCCCGTCTTCTATCCTCATTCTTTTTCATAAGCATCATGTAGTCTTTGTCATAGTAAGTTTTAATCACTCGGCCAATATTGTTCCTGCCTGTAATGGTCGGGACATTCGCCTTCTGGTAATGCAAAAGCACATTGTCAATGGTGGCAGATGAAATGAAAATGAAAATGAAATGAAAATGAAAAGGTTTATTGGCAGACTATAGTCCATATGACAAATATTATTAATACAATGACAGTTCATACACTAAGGATAAAAATATATACAATTGATTAGAAATAATACTGCACTGTCGAAGTTAAGTGGAGCTACAGACAGACGTTTTCGTACCAAAAAGTCCATAGCTTAGAGGATAAATGGCAGGACTCATGGATAGCTTGGATGATCGGGTTGGTTGATTTTTTAATTCTTTGCATTAGACTGTGTTGAGCACGTCTTGTTACCTCCGGGAAGCTCGGAACATTGCGGGTTGCAAACATTTGCGAAGCTGAGCATCTCGGGGGTAATTTATGTTAGAGTCTAAACGACCTGTTGTACAGCAAATTTAGGGTTCTGCCAGAACCTTTTTTATAATTCACCCAGAGTTGCTGACCGTATATATTACTGCAGAAAGTACGAAAGAGTGTGTCTTTAGCTTCACTTGTACAGAAACGAAAGTTCCTTATGGTCATATTCGCTTTAGCACACAGGCTTCGAGATTGTTTTCTTATATCCGAGTCATCACTCAAGGAGCTGGTAATAGTTTGACCCAAATACTTAAACTCTTGTACTTCCTCAATTACTTCACCATTCATTTTAAACCTTATATCAGCTGGCTGATTACAGCTTTTAGGATGAAATTGCATAACCTTAGTTTTTCACATTAAAAAGAATATCATGTTTCTGCGAATACACTTCGCAGACTTTTAGTAGCCGATCCAGACCTTTAACAGAGGGACTTATTAACACCATATCATTGGCATAAACTAAGTTATTTATCCTTGTGTTATCTATACAACATCCTACTGTTGCCTCATTAAGTGAAGCAATTAATCCGTCAATATACACATTAAACAGCATAGGGGAGAGCAAGGAGCCTTGTCTCACCCCAAGAGGAGCCAAAACACTCGGATAGTACATTGCCCCACCTAACAGTGAAAGATTGGTGATAAAGCCTGGTCCCAATGCATATCCCGAAGGTTTGCTAACAGACATAGTAAGATCTGCCTATTAGTTGGCAGTTTGCAGCCCTTTATTTCCTTTTCTTCTTCTCGGGGTATGGTGCCCAATAACATTCTGACATACTCATCATCTTGCCGTGTATCCATTATTAAATTCTCTATTCACAACATCAAATCACTGTCAAGGGAAAAGAAAAGAGCATCATTAAAATTAAATGCAATAAAATAATACGTGGAAAATTTGTGGGTCAGCGTTCCAGACCCGGAAATGAAAATCTGATAAAATGTGCTATTTTCACACTTATTATGAAGTTTATAAGCTGAAATAGCAATACTTGCTGGTACGACGGTGCTAGCTCAAACATGCACTGATCTCCAAGAAAATTTACAGGGGTGTTTCCTAGATAAATACACAACACTAAAACTTTGAACAGCATTGTAGGACCATTTTTTGATTTTTGGAGGGCAACAGTCACACCCTAATGCCTAGTTAGTGTTTGACATCATGCTGGTTGAAAGACTTCTTCAAAAATTTGTGGCAAAACAAAAGATTCTGGGTGAGATATGCGCATGGTCCAGCCAAGGGTAAATTTTTACAAGTGTACATTACAGGCTTTGTAAATGAAAACTATGTTTGGTTAATATCAATTTTGGTCATTATGCAGAGAATGACATGGCCTGAAATTGAATTAAAAAATATATTTTTCTAGTGTATTTTGGTGTGCTCTGTTCGAATATGACCTTCATTTTTTGTGCAAATGAACAGAAATACGTGTTTGGGACATGCAATGACAACTGTATTTCTGTTCATGTGCATAAGAAATGGTCATATTCAAACGAAGCATACCAAAATACACTTGAAAAATATAGGATAATATGAGTATTATCATGTTCAGAATATCAAAAGCAAATATAATTATAAAATATTAAAGCATGATTTTCTCATCATTTTGATAAACGTCACTATGTTTGCAAATGCATCCTTACCAAATTATGTAGATTTTAATATTATGACATTTTTGTGGCATTTTTTTCATTGCCCTTCCAATATTTGCCTGGTGACATCATGAAAACATGACATATGAGCTAGGCTTTTTAGGTTACTACTTCCACTTATGTTAGTTTTTCATAGATGTTGGTCGTGATCAGTGGTGTAGTGCTGTGGGAACGGCGTTCCCTTACTTTTTTGGTAGACGGAACGGCATTCCCTCGCTATTTCAAATAAATCTGAACTTACAAATCTCTAACATCATGAAATTTTAATTCCCACCCTAGAAGAAATATGTGAAAGAATCATTAACTGTTTCATTTCTTTTAGCTTCGACTGAGGCAATGCTAGCCTATAAAGATCTGGTGAAACAGTCACCATGGCGTACCAGTTGTTAACTTTTTTTAGTTAATCATTCCAGTTGTTAGCTATTTTTATTGATCGTACTGGATGTAGTATATCTAATGACACTGGAAATAGTGCATCTTCAACCTTGGAATATATCCTAATATCCAGTGCATATGACCTCAAAATATCCCTGAAATTGGTCAGATTTCAAAAGATTTCCCGGGGGGCTTACAGTGCCCCCAGACCCCCAGCTGTATGGGCTTGCTGCGCTCGCCATTGTCCCCCCCACATCTGAGTAACACTTTCAAAATGCTTCCCCGCTTCTTTATTTAGCGCTACACCACTGGTCGTGATGACATGTGAAGGTGCGAATATTATTTTGAGGATTTAATATATGAAGTGCAATTCTAATGACTCCTGAGCAATAGAAATATTTACAAAACTATTTTACCATCGACCTGTAAGTGCGAATTGTGCGGAAATGAGTGCTCGTTAATAGAATCGTGTATAATTTAGGTCTTGGGGGTACGGGGGCAGAGCCCCCGTAAAGATCACGCATCACAAATTGATCAGTATAGGTTTTTTTTTTTTTGTGGCCAAACTACTATATCCTTTTTTTTAAATTTTTAACTAGCATAATTTGGATAATGAGTATCATTGTGTTCTAATTAATACCAAAATACATTTTTCTAGTAATATTTGATGTGTTTTGCTTAGATTTTGACCTCCATTTCCCTTGAAAATGAGCCAAACTTCAAAGTACTATAACTGTTGGATCTCATTTCTGAGGGAAATGGAGGTCAGATTTGAACAAATCACATCAATACTACTAGAAAAATGTATTTTGGTGTGTAAAATGACTGAATGTGTCTATATACATAATTACCCAAATTTATTTTTGACTGCATTTTATACAATAAAGCAAACCTAACATGTTTATGTTACGAGATTTCGTAAATGATGCATTACCACAGGAAACATGCAAAACACCTCAGAATTAACCAGAAAAGTTTTGCTCTTATCATTTTCGTTTAAACTAATGAAAATATTGCGACAACCTAATGAATCATCAAGGGCATACAGTTGACCTAACTGGGCATTCATTTAACCTAACTAGGCATTCAGTTGACGTAACTGGGCATTCAATTAACCAGGGCTGTGGAGTCGGTCAATTTTTGAGTGGAGTCGGAGTCGGAAGTGTATAGTTGGATGAGTCGGAGTTGGTGCAAATCCTTCAATTATAACCATAGCAGCCTAGGCCTAGCTCAATTTTATGAATAAAATAGATTTAACTTAATGTTTTAATATATATAATAATATAAATAATATATAATATATAAATAATATATAATATATAAATAATATATAAATATAGTTGCTTATAATTAATAAGGATTATAATTAATTAATTAACATAATTAATAATAAGGAAATTTAAAAATTTTGTACTAGCAACCCTAAATCTTTTTCAGATTTTTAGATTTCAATTTGATAATTTGATAAGCATCACTGAAAGAAGATTTAATGGAAGCGATCCTTTTTTTAAGAACAAATTCAGTTTAGGTTAGTACATTTTTGTTACGGATGTTTATAATAATACAAAAACATCTTATTAATTTGCTAAACCATAATAATCTTATTTTGTTTAAGTTTCAATCAGTTTGTATTTTGGGATTTATTGTAATTTTGAATAAAGAGAAAAAAAGCCATTAAGGCATAGTTACAGCCACTAAGTAACCTGATGAGTCATGTGGTGGTGACGAAATGCCTTGTTTATGAATCTCCATTGGCCTGATAAAGCTAATCGTAATCAATTGGCCTTAACATTCCGTCGGAGTCGTAATTATACAAGTCAGATTTCTGGAGTTGGAGTCGGCAAATTTTATCACCGACTCCATAGCCCTGCATTAACCTAACAGGTTAATATTAGTTATTTCGCCTAAATATCTTCTGATCTTTTTTGTATTATCATCTAGGGCACATGATGAATCAAGTTCTCAAGTTGAAACCACATGAATGCATATCATAATTCTATCACAAACACCATGAAACTGAATCCAATTAGAAAAAAAAATAGCCAGAACATAAAAACAAAACTAATTAAGTCACAGAGTAGCGAAAAAAAATAGCCCAAGATTATACTCGCCAGACCAAAAATGAGTGTATTTATATATATATTATTAGTATCATAATGATCACCATTAATAGCATTTGCACAAAAAATGAGTGACATTTGAATAAGTGACTAAAACTAGCTACCTCATAAAAAGTTATTTTGAGTTACAGGTCAGACCATGTCATTTAATACATATTGACCTCGATTTTACTCCTAGTCACAAGCAGTTTAACAAGTACTATATATTGAATTGCCATTAAAAAAACTGACTAAAAAAATATGTATCTTGTGCAAATTTGTTCAGATATACTTTTTTAATAAAATATATTTCTTGTTTTGGCTATGATGTACTTCTTTTCATAAAAATTTTTTCATGATTTGGGCTATTTTTTCATTACTCTGCGACTTAAATTTGTTGTTTCTGTTCTGGCTATTTTTATTTTTTTAATTGGATTCAGTTTGGTGGTGTTTGTGATAGAATTATGATGTGCCATTCATGTGATTTTGACTTTGAGAACTTGATTCATCATGTGCCCCAGATGAAGACAAAGCATTGGATATTTTTATCAATTATGGCATTATTCTCTCATCTTAACTTGCCAAAATGTGAGAGCAATTGCCTAATACGAAAAGATCAGAAGATATTTAGGTGAAATAACTAATATTAACCTGTTAGGTTAATTGAATGCCAATTAGGTTAATTGAATGCCCAATTAGGTTAATTGAATGCCCAATTAGGTTAATTGAATGCCCAATTAGGTTAATTGAATGCCCAATTAGGTTAATTGAATGCCCAATTAGGTTAATTGAATGCCCAATTAGGTTAATTGAATGCCCAATTAGGTTAATTGAATGCCCATTAGGTTAATTGAATGCCCATTAGGTTAATTGAATGCCCAGTTAGGTTAATTGAATGCCCATTAGGTTAATTGAATGCCCAATTAGGTTAATTGAATGCCCAGTTAGGTTAATTGAATGCCCAGTTAGGTTAATTGAATGCCCAGTTAGGTTAATTGAATGCCCAGTTAGGTTAATTGAATGCCCAGTTAGGTTAATTGAATGCCCAGTTAGGTTAATTGAATGCTCAGTTAGGTTAATTGAATGCCCAGTTTAGGTTAATTGAATGCCCAGTTAGGTTAATTGAATGCCCAGTTAGGTTAATTGAATGCCCAGTTAGGTTAACTGAATGCCCTTGATGATTGGTTAGGTTAAGTGATGATATTTTCGTTAGTTTTAAATGAAAATGAAAAGAGCAAACTTTCTGATTAATTTTGAGGTGTTTTGCACATTTCCTGTGGTACCATAATGTGTAGTTTATGAGATCTCGTAACATGAACATATCCTATGTTTGTTACTATATCTCAAAACTACGCATTTGCACAGGAAACCAATGGCAGATTCATGCAAAGCACCTCAAATTGACCAGAAAAGTTTGCTCTCATTATAAACTAGGGGTGCACTGGATATGATATCCAGCCAGAATTGCGAAATATCCAGTATTGGTATCTGGCAGGATATGGGTCATATCTGGCTGGATATGCCGGATATAGGCCAAGACATTAGAAAATTAATACCTGTATGAAAATCTGCCATAATATGATGATAACACATTGAAAATAATATTTATATACAAAAAAATGGAAAGCCCTCCAGGGCCCACCCCTAAACCAGTCCAGCAACACTTTTTATATTAAATCAACACAATACTGATGACAAGAATAAATAAAACATCTGTCCATCCTTAATGATTACAGTTCTATTAATATAATCAGAGCTTTTTATAAAAACATCTAGGCGTTAAATTTTTTAAAAAGAGTAAAATATTGCTAGACCCCTGCATTTGCTTTCCATTCTTTTTTCTCCTTTTTTTCCTTTATTTTCAAAACATTACAAGCTTGACAAATGTAAAACAATACATTGAATACAATATAAAATGCCTGGAATGAAATCAATGAATGGAGGGCAGTATTGTTTAGGTCAGATGCCGCCATTCAGCCTGGAGGTCTTCAGAATAAAAAAAAATTCAACAACAGTGATTTAGAACTTTTTTCCATTGTGGTGCAGAAACAAGAGCATTTCTCCTCTTTTAGGCAATATTTGGGATCGCCTTGCTTCATAGATGTTTCCATATTCAGAAAACATTCTCTCTGAAAATACAGAGGATGCAGGTGTGCAGAGAAGCTTTGAAACAATAGTTTTAAGGAGAGGAAATTGGTCCTCCTGCTTCCAAATTTGAACTGGACAGCGTTTCCTATCTACAGGTTCAGATGCATATTGGTCTAACTCCCCTGCAATCAGTAGAACAGGAGCAGTCTTTTTTTCAACCTTTTTTCTTTTGTAACTTACTTCCCCAGATTGCTCTCCTTTTGTGATCTCCATAAAACACACTTCAAGAATGTCTTCTTCGTCTTTCCTCTTTCACATAGGAGAACTGGAATTTGAGCTTCTTTCGCTTCCACTTTCATTAAAATCATTACCACCTTTGTCATTTTCACTACCTATGACTTCTTCAATCAGCCAGGATTTAGCCTGCTCTTTTTAATCTCGTTGAAAGAAAGATAACTTATACCGAGGATCTATTGCAGTCGCAGTCACATAAGCCCTGTTTTTCATTATGTTCAAAGACTTCCCATCATTACTCTCCGACAAGAAACATGCGCGAAGAGAAGTCAGGAGTTCTCTCTTTGTCGTTTGAACACCTTGGTCATCATAGCCAATTTTTGAAAGAAATCTTTGTAAAACATAAATGCTTGGGATTATGGAAGACAAAGTTGATTTTTCCGAACTCATTTCCTGAGTTAGTTGGAAGAATGGTTTTAATATTTTAAGGAGATTTTGTATCAGTGTCCACTCGAAGGATGTGATGGTAGGTAATTCACTACGATCAGCCAAATACAGTTGCACTGGAATTTTAATTTATATAATCTTTCTAGCATCAAATATGCACTGTTCCAACGTGTTGGGACATCTTGAACCAATAGGAGAGGCTCAAGATTTTGCTGCACTTGAATGTGTTTGAAATTGTTACAGGCCAAAGGAGAATGATTAAAGTGAGTTGCAAGGCAGTGACTTTTTGCAAGGATATCAATTACACTCCTCTGAACTATAATTGAGTCACTAATAACCAGTTGGAGTAATGAATGCTGCAGTATATTGAAGGTATTTCAGCCAGGTCACTACCAAGAGCCATATTACTAGCTCCATCCCTCACCAATAAATTCCCTTATTTGCATCAAGATCCCAACTATCCCACATAGAGCGAAACTTTTCAGATATATTCTTGCCAGTATGCGACCCTGAGAAATGGAGGCATGTAGCACAGCATCGTATCTTTCAAAATCTTTATCTATCCAGTGACCCGATAATGATATAAAACTTTCTTGAGAGGTTGTGCATGTCCAATTGTCCATATATCTGAAGAAAAGCTGACATGCTTTACTTCCAGCTTCTGAGCAATTTTAGACTTGAACTCATTATAAAGATGAGGAATTATAGTATCAGAGAAGTACCTTCTGCTCGGTAAGAGATATCTGGGTTGGAGGTAGGCCATTAGATCAATAAAACCATCATCTTCAACTAAAGTAAATGGCTGGTTGTCCAAAGCCATCGTCATGCCAATTTTACAGTGAATCATCACAGACCTGGAGTCATTGATGTCCCATATTTTTTTAGATGAAAAGCTTTCCTCTACTGAAATCTGCTTACTCATTTGGTCCATTTTCTTTTCTTTCAGAGTACTACCAGTAGTTGATGGTCTAGCCCAGTCATTCTCAACGGGGGTGATATCGCCCCCAAGGGGGCGAAAGTTGAGCTGAGAGGGGCGATAGATTGTCACATACAAATGGATTTTTCTTAAAAAAAATAATTATCTTTCTATAAACATTATTCGTAAATTAAAATATACAAATTTGTATTTTAATAAACTTATTTATTCCAAATTCATTCCCTTCGTCTGTTTGACATAAACATGTTTTAAACATGTTGCGTTTTGTATACGGGTAGCGGCAGCTGCTTAGCTTAGCCTTAGCGTCTGGCGTGACTGGTGTCTGGCAGTCTTTGAACAGCAATTGTAGCAGGCGGGTGTTACTTAATTCTCATGGTGATATTCTGAGGTTTAATGGTGTTGGTGTTGTGATAATGGTGTTTAATGGTGGTGTGCAATGTTCCCTCTAAGGTGTGCGCATGTGCGCGCGCACACGTGTTGTGAAACCCGCGCACTAGGGTGCATTAAACGCCCCATGATTTTCAAAAAGTTGTTGGATTTTAATGTCTATTCCCTCAAATGTTACACTTGTTGGTAGAAGTATGTATGCAAAAAATAAATCAAATCGGAGGTGGTCCTGGGGGGCCACCGGCCACTTTTATATATTTAGTAGTGATGCACCGAATATTCGGCAAATATTCGGTATTACTTATAATAGTAATATACAAATATTCGGTATTACTATACTTACATTGATTGAAAGTTGAAAATGTATAAAACACAACGCCAATGTCACTACTCCAACTTTGCTCGTTTCCGCAAATTTGGCCTCGCTTTGCGGTCACATTCAACCACTTGAAGAAGATTTTGGAAGTGGTCTTCTCCTCTTGCAGCTGAACAAAATCAGTTGTGAGCTTTACTGCTCTCTCCGCAGGGTCATTCACAACATTTAACCCATCCACAATGGACTTGGCGGCCTTGAAGTGGTCATTGTTCTGCCATTGTCAACATCCTCTGTTAGGAAGGTCATATCCAGGTGAAGAAGGTTCACTGTAAACCATGAGTCCTCGTTCACAAGATCAGCCAGGGTTGTCGCTTCTGTAATTTTTGGAAATGACGGTTTGCCATATCCAGAACCATAGCGGTGTTTTGGAGTGCTTGGCATTTCATCTGGTTGTATGGCCAGTAACACATCTGCAAGGGCACGACGCTCTTTTGAGGTACTGCATTGCTGAACAGTGCCAAAACAACCAGTTCTGGGGTTAAATACCACAAATGTCTATCAAAGGCTTTCACAGCGCTGACTGAAATGATTGAGTTGACAGCTTTATAGTTGAGCAGAGTCTTGTATAAGCACAAATCAAACCATGGGGCATTTGAAGCAGACTGACATATGAGCCACCAATCACAATAAATATAAACAACAAAAACAACAAACTCCTTCAGTTTTTCCTGTTGATGTTGTGTTGTTACAGTTCCTCGAGGTAGTACAGAAATTTGCTCTTCAAGTAGGCATATTTTGATGGAATAAAGAATCTTTGACATCCACCTTGCTTTATGCATGGCCCCAGGTCTGTGGAGTGTTCCTTGTTTTGTGACATCATCATCGAGGACTACCTGGCAGAGTTGTGCCATTTCCTTGTCTTCCCTACAGTATGAAGCGCTTGTGCGGATTGTGCTTAAAACCTTGTTTTTGCAGGATAAAAGCAGTTGTTGTGCATCGTCATTGTACATTGAAATGTCAATTTTGGTTAAACTTTCATCCTTTGCATGCGATATGCGTTCCCAATTCTTCTGGAATCTTTGGAACAAAGATGCTTCTGGAGACTTTGATGTCTCAATTTTGAGAGCGTCAAACACATGATCCAGGATTACCTCTCCAACATGATGGCGACATGCACACCACAGAAGAGCACGGTCCAGTTTTGATTGAATGGTAACACAGGCAGCTGTAACGTGTCTAGTGTTTGATGCTGTTGTGTCAAAACATAAGTTGACAACTGACTGTTTGCACTTCCATGAATGTAGAAACGTGTAAGTGTGCTCGGCAATGATGTCACCTGATGAATATCACTTCCACGAGGATATCTAGCCACTCCCAGTAGCTTTACATCAGTGGCATTCCCAACCAACACTGGCAATCTTTCTTCCTTGCCATTCTTGTTTGTGAGCGTATGCATCTGCTTGCCATCCCAGTGAAGTGTTGCAGCGATCCAATTTTCTCGAATATCTTTGGCGATAGCACTTGTTATTGATCATCGAGCCTTATCAGCAGTTGAATACGACTTGGCCACACGACGTGGATCACCACCTGCCTCTTGAATTACAGCTTGGTGAGCACAGCCTGTTGAACAGGAGTTATGTTTAGTCGAGTAGCAACAGACACGACTGAAGGCCTTTTCAGAATATCATGAGGAATAAAGGCAGATGTACCTGCATATGTTGATCTGTGGTAACTACGCTTCCTTTGAAGCTCTGGAATCGCCTCTTCTTCAGTTTCTTCCAAGCTATCTGCAGAGGCACTATCATCAGAGCATACAGAACTTTTCATCTCTTGTACACTGGATGATTCATGATTCTCGTCTTGAAGCTTCCGCTAAGATGCGTTTTTCTTTTCTACGATCTTTATCAGCTTTCTTCTTGTCAACACTACCAAATGAGGCTACTCTGTCAGATTTCATTGACTCTAAAAATGCTCTATCTTCCTCATTCTTAATGTTTGTCATTGCATCTTTTGTCCATACACCAAAGGTCTTATCAAGACGTTCATTCATGGATTGCAACTTAGCCAAAGTGTTTGGAGATTCTCTGCGAGAAACAGGTATTTGACGCAATTTGTTATTGTCATTAAGAAGGTCAAGTATTAGTTTGCAGCATTGATGGTCTGAAAGCATAGGAATATTTGCTTTAGTGTAGAATGTTTTCAGCTGGATAAGGACTATGCTGGCAGATTTCCATTTGAGTGGCTGTGTTTGTTTGCCTTCACATATTTCTTTCTGGATGTGCCACATCACGCATCGAAGAACCTGCCGGCAAGTTGGGAGGTGGACTCCTGTCAATGTACCATCTCCTTCTGTAAGAACATTGCCAAGACCAAAAATGGCACTTGCTAATCTGGTCTTCTTAGCTTCCATTGTTTCTGAAAGACAATAAAGGATATTATTAGACTATAAGTGAAGTTTCGTTTATGGTACATGTTTTATGTAAATCACCCCTTTAGGGTGCATCAAACGCCCTTAGGTTCTTGGATTTTAATGTCTATTCTCTCAAATGTTATGTAAATCACCCCTTAGCAACTCTATATTAAAAGAAACAATGTAAGTAGTCAACTGGTTGGTAAATAAAAAAAATAGATATTTTTACATAGCGCGGCCCCCGAAAATTGCCGCGAAAATATAAAAGTGACCGGTGGCCACCCAGGACCACCTCCGATTTAATTAATCTTTGGCATACACACTTCTAGCAACAAGTGTAACATTTGGAGAATATACATTAAAATCCAAGAACCTAAGGGCGTTTGATGCACCCTACCGCGCACACAGCAAAATAAAATGCGCACAGGCTCAAGCGTATCATGAGTCACGACAGTAAATGAAGTAATTTTAAAAATATACCGTCACACAAGGTCTGACCATTTGCATCAACATACTCTATAGTCGCTCTTTTAAGTATTAACCCTTCCGCCCGATTTGCCGATGTCCGCACAATTACACAATATGGCTTTTTTTTACTCTCTGTATTTGCATTTTTTTCTTTTATACATTAACGCATTGAATATAAACCTTCTCTTTCTTATTTTTGCATAAAAACGAATAGTAATTATCTCATAATTCATAAAAAATAAAATTATTTTTATTTTATTCCTATTTTGTGAATGGATAAAATCATGCATTAATCTTGATAGTCTATTTTAAATTGCTAAATGCTAAAAATGGTTTTGAGAAATGATAACTAAAATAGTCATTTTCAATTAATGTTATTTTTATTTTATTTCTTTATTTTGTTGAATTTTATTTTATTATTTTTTTATTTTATTCATATTTTTAGAATGGATAAAATGTTTTCTTTTTTAAGAATATATAATATTGTAAACAGTTTTTTAATATCCATTTAATAGTACCGTAATGATCAAGCTATCATCTTATGCAAATAATATTTATTAATTATTTAATATTTATATATATTTCATTTTAAAGATAATAGTGCTCAGAAAAGTTTGCACAATTTTTCACCATGAATCTAAATGTTTGCACAACGAAAATTTCTTGCGCACACAGACTAAAAAAAATTAGAGGGAACATTGGTGGTGTGATAATAATTGAATGACCTACGTTCAAAGTGAACAAAGCATTACTTGTTTATTATATTTTCATATCCCTCCCATCATTAATCATGGCTGCTGAAAAGAAGTAGTGTAGACAGTATCTGGAGGAGTATTTGTCTTATGGCTTTGTTGAAAGCCCATTTGATCGAAGACAGCCTATGTGTCTTATATGTAACAGCTCATTTTCAAATGAAGCTATGAAGCCATCAAGACTTTTAGAGCATTTAAAAAGAAAACATCCTGATAAAATGGACAAACCCATTGATTATTTAAAAAATTTGAAAAAGAATTTGGAACAACGAAAAACTGTTCCTTCTTTATTTAGAAAAAGTACACAAACAAATGCAAATGGAATGATTGCGTCTTAGGAAATTGCACAAATCATTGCAAAAACTGGAAGTGCGCATACAGTTCCTGAAAATATTATACGACCTGCCTTTGAAATTCTCATGAAAACTGTGTTGCATCAAGATTCATCAAGTGTTTTAAAAGCATTACCATTGAGCAATGACTCGATTCGGAGAAGAATTGATGAAATGTCATCTGATGTAGAAACCCAGCTAGTTGAAAAAATAAAAAGCAGAAAATTCTCAATTCAAATTGATGAATCAACGGTTAGTGATAGTAGAGCTATTCTTATGGCATATGTCCGTTTTATAGATGAAGACTGCAAACTGTGTGAAGAAATGTTCGTAAAATCTTTGGAAACCGACACAACTGGATCATCCATTTTTGAGGCTTTGAGATCTTGGTTTGATGAAAAACAAGTACCCTTTGAAAACTTAGTATCCTGCACAACTGATGGTGCTCCATCCATGGTGGGAAAACATAAGGGATTTATTGCCCACTTAAAAAATGTATGTCCTTCGATTCTTACAGTGCATTGTGTCATACACCGCCATCATTTAGTGGCCAAAAATATTAGTCCAGTTCTTCATGAATCATTGGCAATAGTTATTAAAACAGTTAATAAAATTAAATCTCACAGCAAGTATGACTGACTTTTTCGGAAGTTTTGCAGTGATAACGAAGAGTAGCACATTAGACTTATTTTGCACACTGAAGTTCGATGGCTTTCAAAAGGAAACTGCCTAGCCAGATTTGTAAGCCTATTTGATACAAGTTAGTTTCTTGGAAAGTGAAGGGGAGGTAGATTTGGCAGAGGAAATAAAGACTCACAAATGTGACATCTACTTTTTGGCTTTGATTTTTCGAAAGCTCAATGAAGTTTCACTTCAGCTTCAAGGCAAATTATGTGTTGCTAGACTGTAAACGTGTTCTGAAAGCTTTTACTGAAAAATTAGGTATTTTTCGAACCAGTTTACAGAAGAAGCACTTCAACAGCATGCCCGAGTTAACTGAAATAATTGGACATCTCTCAGATCAAGTTCTTAAAATTACGCAGAATATTTATTGTCATTGAAAGAAGAACTGAATAGCCAATTTTCAGATTTATTTTCTTTTGAAGTCAACCATGGATGCTGGATCCTTTTGACTGTGATATAGAATCTGTCAGTGAAAACATCCAAGAGGAACTTATTGAACTAAAATGCAATGATGAATGCAAATACAAATTTGAAAAAGCTGGAATGACTGAATTGTGGCTTTCAAATACAACTAAACAGCTCTATCCAAACATGTGATCTGAAATTGCTAAAGTACTGTTGTGCTTTCCAACTTCATATTTGGTTGAATGTGGCTTTAGTGCAGTCAATAAAATATTGACAAAGGAAAGAAGTAGAACTGATATATGCATGCGAGGAGACATAAGACTAAAACTCACAAATATCAATCCAAATATTGAGAATCTAGCAGCAAAGCATCAAGCACAAGGGTCACATTGAATAAACAACGTAAGTAAAATGTCATTTTAGTTTCATTAAGAATTTTTGGGGCATGATTGCTTTAAAAATAACCAAAAGGGGGCGATAGGGAAAAAAAGGTTGAGAAACCCTGACTCTAGCCCATATTCTATCTATGCCTTTTTCTTTTTCTGTCATTTTTGTGTTTGGCTTCAGCATACTCTTTTGGGTGATTAATCTTCAAATGATTATGAAGAGGTGTTGTGCTAAAAGACTTTTGGCCACCTTTCTCTGTCCCACATTTGATAATCTTTTGGCAAATATTACACTTTGCAGTGATATTGCTAGGATCATTTATTGTATACAGTGACCACACAAAACTTGTCATGATTAATACTTAATAGTTTAATACAGCACAAGAACCTGAAAGAGAACAAAACAATTAAACATCTGAATATACTTAAATTATTATTTATCTTATATTTGGGGGGGGTGCTTGCCCCAATGCAGAACAAAATATAGCAATGAGTGTAAAAATAATACGGTACCTAATAATATATATCCAGCTGGATAGATATTGAAATGGGGGCGCGATGCCGGTAAGTGTATCTGTGTAAAGATGCGTTTGCATTACTCACCTACTGGATACTCTGTTAGTGGGGTCACAGCAGCTGCTCCTGGTTGCTGAGATGGGAGATTTAGCTGCATTGGGGAAGAAAAACCTTTGTCCAAATTCACCTCAATAAACAAATGTCCCAGCCCAAAACAAATCCCTGATAGAGAAAAAAAACGAACAACATTTAGAGATTATCCCCCCAGCACTGTCATCAGTGGACTCGCAGGAATCCATGAGTGCAATGATGCCAGAAAAGGGAGCAAAACTGACGACGATAATTAATGTTCTAAAATTTTGGGATATGTATTTGCATTAATATGTTGCTCATAAGGCAGTTAAAAGTACAATTTAGTTCACAGCCTGAGAAAGCTCAAAATCCATTGTGATGCATATTGATAACTGAAGTTAGGTTTTTCAACACGGTCTTTATAAAGGAAATCAGGCATTCAAAAATGATTGATATTTACATGATAATTTTAAGTGATCCGAATATGTGAGACATGGTTCTTATAGCTAATGGTTAAGCAATACAAAACACCAATGGTAAAAACAAGACTATAGGATCACCTACCACACCATCAAGGAGAAGTGAGATGCTTTCCCGTCTCTTGAAATGGGCATATGATTGCCTCAAGCTGCTGCTTGTTCTCTATACTGAGAGAATTTCAAAGCTGTTATACTCAGGCATATGATTGCCTCAATGTTTTTAACATTCTCTATATTGAGAGAATTTCAAATCTGTTATAATCAATTAAAAAGAGAAGAAAAACATTTTTAGTAACTCTGAAGGCTTGGCTTTCTAAGAAAGCTCTGGCCCAATGGGGATTACTGAAACCTCCCAGACCCGACTGAGGGGTTTGGGAGCTCTCAGGAATCCTTCCCAATAGTGGAGTTTCCACCAACTTAGGGTGTTAACCATACCATCTCAATATGGGGTCATTCTCTGTCAGATCAACCAGTGCCTAACACCCTCATCTCTCAGATTTTGCTGAAATTTGGTTTATAGGGAGTTTGTGTGCCCTGAATCCATTTCTGAAATTATAAGGTCAATCCAACCAACGGTTCAAGAGATATGACCTCGGGAAATTTGAGGTCACTCGCGAGGTCACTAACATTTGGCGACCCATAACAATAATGGTCACAATTATATAAAAGTATATATATTTAGAATCAGAAAACGACAAGGAATCCAAATATGCAAGTTTTAGAACTCTAGGTTGAAAAATAAAAAAGTTACACAGTAACCAAAATTTGAGGTCACATTTACCTCTGGGGTATCAAATGAGAATTTTTTTTTTAAATGTAAAATGAGGCATAGGCATTGGCTATTAGAATCAGCAAAAAAAAGTTTGTTTTGTTAGTATTTTTCATGTAACTAACATATTGAACACCATATTCATAAGTTGTGCGTCAATTCTACCTATTTTTTCAACTTAAGCTCATAATTTGACCTATAGAAATTAAAATTACATTTTTTTATAGATATAAAAAACAAAGGCAAAAAATGTAAAATTGTATTTCACTGCTAATCTACACTGGCAATAATAGTTATAATAGTGAAAGGGGAAGACCTACTTAGAGGATTCATGTGCTAGCCTAATACAATTTTTGCATGCTCGATGCTCTCATCAATTTCTTTTGTGGAAAATGTATTGAATTCTGCTGCCTCCTCTTAGGGTAAGACAACTCATTACAGTTAATATATGATGTCCTGGCACTGCACATGAATCCTTGTTTGATGGATAATAATATGCACTTGATCCTGATGACCCAGAGGGATGTAGAAAGTTCACAGTGAAATCATCAAACTCTTCACAATATTCCTCCACAATTCCATACCAAACTTGCATGTCATAAATGTAGCCAACATACCTCCTGGTTTGACACATTTTAGGTTACCAAGCATTGCAGGTTCATTAGTAAAATGACTTCCTTATTCTTTTCTTTTCTCCAATGCCACTTGAAATGGGATACACCATCAGTTCTTCCTTGTTTAGGGGAACAATCTATGATATTTCTGAGTTCCAGGAATAGCCCTACTATCCTTGAATCGATGTTCCAACCGTTCTTCTGCATCTTTCAAATCAGCTGTAGTTACAAAGAAAATTTATCTTCTTGCTCAAGTTTTCTTCACAAAACTGAAACATGTGTTCTGGTGTAAGAATTTGCCTCTCTGTAGTTCTCTGCAAACTGGCACGAGCAGTAGCTCTTTTCACTGTTCCTCCAATCCCATCACATGCATTTTTGCATGGGATTGTAGCAAAGAAGTGCCATTCACAAGACAGACCAAAATCCTCTTCATGGTAACAGAGATTTGTGAAGTTGTATCTGTTCTTATATTGGCCAGTACATCCATCTGAGAAATAGTGCACCTTCTTCAATTGTGGGCATCTGAATTTAACATATGTCATAAGCTTCAATATGAATGAGTAAACCATTATAGTGTTGTGTTTTAGTGATGCAGATAAGAAACAGACACTAAAATGGCTAAGTTCCTGGTCTGCAGATGATCTATAATAGATGACAAAAGGGTGAACTGTATACTGTGAATTGTCCCAGTGAAACCCTTGGGCAGCATCCTGGACAATGAAAGAATAATTCTCAGAGAAATCACCTACTATAACTACCTCACTCTGAGGTGGTAGTGTTTCTTTCAACTGCTTGAAGTACTGTGATTGTTGCTGAGCAACAAAGTGATGACGAACCATGCGGGATATTTTCATGCTTAGGGATGATAAGTATTCATGAAGTGGCTCCACCTTATCAACCATTGTACAACGGTCAACAGTCACCCATTGCTTGTAAGATATTTCATTTGGAGCTGATTTCACACTGTCAAGTAACTCAAGAAAATCCAGGACACCCTCTTCTCTTGGGCAATCATTGCAAAGTTGCATCATGCAAGTCTCTCTTTCTGTACTGCAGACACTGTAATCCATAAGATCCTTGTATGAAAGACCTCTTTCTCCCAATGCAGCCAGCTGCAATTTTGGATTTTGATGGTATGTGCAGACACAGACAGAATGAGTCCCACCACTACCGGCAAGCACACAATATGATGGCCGTAATTTTGCAAATGTGGAAAATCCTATTTTGGGATTCTTTTCATCATTTTATATAGTTCAAACATCTCTCTTAAATTCCCGAGGACCAATCATTTTTGCACCTTCATTGCACCTTCAGCACTGATAACTTTCACGCAATCCTTTTGGCCAGGACACATACGACTAACCTCTTCTGACTCATAGAATCTTCTAACTATATCTTTGTGTTCTTCAGATATCACTTTTCCTTTGCTCATTAGTGGAATCTTCGGAATGATTCCATGTTCTGATTTAAGTGAACGGCTTCTTTTCACCATGTATGTTGTAGTTTGAAAGAAACTAGCTGTTTCTTCAATTGTGTATGGTGAGAGTGTCAATATTTGTAGTTTGTGATGGTGACATTTTCCTCCAGGAATGACTGTTTCAATTCATTCATTAATTTGTCTAGATGTTTTTCAGATTTAGTTTCAGGTTTTGAAGTATCACTTACCTCCTCGGTAATTTGAACACCATAACTGAGTTCTAGCCTCTCCTTCAGGTGTTTCTGAGCAGATGATAGCTTACCACGAGCCTTGCGCTTTTTCTGGCTTAATGACAGCCCTTCTGAAAAGAACAGAAAAAAAGGTTTCACACACCTGAATATTAGTAATTAAATATTAATTATAGTACCTTAAATGCTATATAATTGGCTATATAGTAGATCAAACAGACCTTGTAGTAAAGTATAAGTTATTATATTAATTTATTACTTACTTTTTTTAACTGGTGTTTGGTCCAGAAATGCTAGAACTGGTTCAACTGAAGTTGAAGGATTTTCCTTTATCAAGCAATCACTGTCATTGTCCAGATCTTGAATTGAAGAGATGTTACTCAAGCCACTGATAGTAGATGATTCATTTGAATCCTGCTCAGACTCGTTGTTTTCAGTGGTACTAAGTATAGTGGGGTTTTTCATTATCAGTGTCCAGCAGTTCACACACAACAATGAGTCTTTTTTCACTCTTCCAGCACATTTTTCAACAAGTACATCAGTCACTTTTCTAAGATTGATTGTTATGCGTTTCTTGTGTTTTTGAATAGGGTCCTGGCAGTATTTCAAGTGCCGAACCATTGTATTTTGATCTGTAAAGATATAGGATTTACAATTAGGTATATATATTTTTTAGAAAATATATAGCTATACACACTTAATATTTTAGGCCTTGATAGTCTCTGAGGCTCATTAAAACACCATACCCACCAGCCACCCACAGTGCTGGCTGGAACTGTACTAACCTGTAGACAAGGAATTTTGCAACTATCTGTGTTGATTCTGCACTTAGACAAGTAGCAACATGTTTCAACAGGTTTGTTTAGGCTACATGTGAGCTTAGTCTTCCCCTTTCACTATTATAACTATTATTGCCAGTGTAGATTAGCAGTGAAATACAATTTTTATTAAATTCTTGGAGCTTGAGGTCAAATTGATAGCTAAGATATAAAAATTCCTTGAAATGACAAGCAATTTATAAATATGGTGTTCACTTATAAGTTAGTTACATGAAAAGTACCAACATAAACAAACTTTTTATGATTGTTTCTATTAGTCAAGAACTCTGACTTTGTTTTTTAATCTATAAAAAATGTAATTTTAATTTCTATAGGTCAAATTATGAGCTTAAGTGTGAAAAAATAGGTAGAATTGACGCACAACTTATGAATATGGTGTTCACTTATATGTTAGTTACATGAAAAATACTAACATAAACAAACTTTTTTTGCTGATTCTAATAGCCAATGCCTATGCCTTCATTTTTTACATTTAAAAAAAAATTCTCATTTGATACCCCAGAGGTCAAATCGTGACCTCAAATTTTGGTTACAGTGTAACTTTTTTATTTTTCAACCTAGAGTTCTAAAACTTGCATATTTGGATTCCTTGTCGTTTTCTGATTCTAAATATATATACTTTTATATAATTATGACAATTATTACCCAAGTTATGGCTCGCCAAATGTTAGTAACCTCGCGAGTGACCTCAAATTGCCCGAGGTCATATCTCTTGAACCGTTGGTCGGATTGACCTTATAATTTCAGAAATGGATTCAGGGCTCACAAACTCCCTATAAACCAAATTTCAGCAAAATATGAGAGATGAGGGTGTTAATTTCAATTTTTTTTGGTTGATCTGACAGAGAATGACCCTATGGCCATATCTGGTATCCTGCTGGATATGAAAAATTCATATCTGGTGCACCCCTATTTCTAGCCTCTAAGCACTGCTTAGAAAATTTTAGATCACTACAAACTAGGGATGCACCGGATATCCGGTATCTGGCCTATCCGGCCTCTCTTTACTATCTGGCCGGATAGCCAGATAATTAATTAAATATAAAATAGGAAATTCAAAGAGAACAAATTGAAAAGTAATGTTTATTTAACCAAAAATGGCACTTGCAAATTTTTCCAAGAATAAAACAAATTCCAAATTTTAATTTCATTTAACAGCATGGTGGATGACGACAGTGAAAGTAATTACTAGTTAACCAAACCTACTCAGTACGGTACTGAGTCTGAAATTCAATCATTGCCATCATAGATTTACTGTGATTCTGATAGCTTACAATTTTTCATGATGAGAAGCAAACGCTCTGCATTACATGGCAAAAGTCTGTTTCTATTTTCTGTATATATTTGTCCAGCAGCGCTGAACAAATGTTCAGAGCAAACAGAACTTGGTGGAGCACTTAGATACTTTACAGCTAGTGATTTGAGCTTTGGGTATTGAGAACAATTATTGTGCCACCACTCTATTGGGTCCTTCTCCCTAGGCCACAGGGGCTCAATTAGATATTTTTCTATTTCGGCTTTAATGAGTGCCGTCTTACTCTTACTCTTCTTAGGTTTTTTCACAAGAGCAGAACCAGAAGTTCCTGGTGATGTCATGTCAATATTGATTTCTAGGCTACTGATTTCTGCCTCATTAGACTCGTCTAACTGGTTCAAAATGTTGGTCATTGAAACATCTGGGAGGCATTCTCCAACATCAGTTTCGCTGCTGCTGGTGTCGGTTTCTTGCTTTGACTCTCTTCCAACTATTTGATCAAAGCATTCCCAAATGTCCTCATGAGTTTCCGTTAAGAGACTGCTGCTTGAGTGTGGTTTTTCTTTTCCTTGTTCTTTTTTAGAAGTGGTTTGAATGTTTTCAGCGGAATGAATGCTTTTCTCACTTTCAATTATTTTGTCTACCACTAATTTTTTTGGCTTCATTTTCATTCTTGAGAAATTTAGTCTTGAATCTGGGGTCCAATAGAGTGGCAATTACAAAGCACCTCTTGCTCACCACACTGTTATCATGACAATATAACCTTTTTTCCACTGCCTTTTTCAGCTCTTCTTTCATTGTTTGTACTCCTGAGTCCTTCAGCTGCTTTGAGAGGTAGGAGTGCAGAGTTGCAACTGCAGGAATTACATAGCTTACTTTCTCCTGGTCTGCACTGGCCTGTTTTGTCATTTCATCAAATGGTTTCAACACCCTAATGACGTATTCAATCAAAGCAAACTCGTATGCAGCCAGGATTGGAATATCATTTTCAGCTGCAGATGCTGTCACTGCCTGTCTCTGTTCATGTAGTCGTTGCAGCATGTAGTATGTTGAATTCCATTGTGTAGTAACATCTTGAATGAGCTTATGAGTTCGGAGTTTTAAGTTTTCTTGAATTAGTTTGAGTTTAGTACATCCAATTGCAGAATGGTTGAAATGGCTGACTATTTTCTTTGATTTTGCAATAATGTCAGCAATTGACCGTTGTGACAAAATGGCATCTTGCACAACCAATTGAAGAGTATATATGAAGCAGCTAATGCCCTGTGCTGGTGTCAGTCCTGTAAGCAAAAAGAAGATTTTTAATATAGAATAAGTTTGATTAGAATAAGTTTGATTAGAATAAGTTTGATTAGAATAAGTTTGATTAGAATAAGTTTGATAAGTTGATTTAGAACTTTGTTTACTGTGTAATGTAGTTAGCTTTTAACTGAGTCGTATTTTACAAATATGGTGATTAGAGTGTCCCAATTTTTTTTGTTCCTGAAGTTTGTCATGCACACCCCCCTAATTTCTTCCACTCGTGAAAACATGCCAGCAAGATGAATTTCATTCGTGTTCTTTAATTTTAAGGGTCCCCTCAAACCATGTGTTACTATTGCTGAACAGCTACTCTCTACCTTATACTAATTGTAGCATATTTCTTTTCAGGTTATGGATAAAAGAAAGCAGGAGACTGTGTGGTTGGTGGGGGTGTTGCGAAATGAACCCCTGGAAATGCTGTGTCAACTCCCGACAGTGGGAGATGTTCTTCGACGTCTGTTTTCTTCACTCGGAAGAAAAAAACGTCCACGGCGGAAGCTGCCAATGTGGTAGCTGATGAGGTTATGGCGGTGTGGGCTCGTGCATCTATTCCGACCTCCCACAAGCCCAAGTGCGTCGAGAGGATCAAGGCCCTCTCCACGGACTACGAGAAGGTTGCCAGAAACCGAAACCGTGGGGGAGAGAAGCAACTGAAGCGGGAAAAGGGATTCCAAGCCAACCTGAATACACTGTTCGAAACAGTTCATGCCAATGCCATGAAACTCATCAGTCCCCGAAGATCGAGACTTTCTGAATGACCAGCGAACCGTGCGGAAGATGTACATCGGAGGAGAGGACCTGGAGTTTGCTCGCAGGGCAGCGGAGCGGGAGAAATGCCAAGCAGCTGAAGAGAAGGGGAAGAAGAAAAGCCACGAAGAGATGGACTCACTGCAAGCAAAAGGAACGGTGAAAAGTGGGTCTTCTTCTTCGGAGTCCATGGCCGAAGCATCCAATGATGATGTCCAATATTCCTCTCCTGGTCCTTTGGCTCCTCGATCCGCTCCCAAGGACGGCCAAGTGTCGGCAAGGAGGATCATCCAATATCCCAATTTTGCTGCAGCCCTGGATCGAACTGGAACCTCAGTACGCCAAGCGATGCACATTGTGGCTCCAGCACTCGCTGCCGCGGGAGTTGAGTTATCCTCGGTCACCTTGTCCAAATCAAGTCTTCACCGTTCACGGCAGAAGTCCAGGAAGAACTTGGCAGCCGGAATCAAGACCGAGTTCAATCCTGATACGCCGCTTGTCATCCACTTTGATGCAAACTCCTCCCTGATTCGGATGGAGGGAAATCGGATCGCATACCAGTGCTGGTCAGCGGGAAGAATCTTGAGAAGTTGTTGGCGATCCCAAAAATCCCTGACAGCACGGGACAGCGGATGGCTGGAGCTGTTCTGAAGGTGCTGGACGATTGGCCGCAAGTTCAACCATGGATTGCCGGTCTCTGCTTCGACACAACAGCGGCGAATACCGGTATTCACAGCGGCGCTTGTACGATTATCCAGGACCAAATGGACTGCCGCATTCTTTCCTGGCTTGCAGACACCACATGATGGAATTGGTAATCACCTCAGTCTTTGACCTGTTCTTCAGGTCTTCTGGCCCTGAAATTGCGCTGTTCGCTCGCTTCAAATCCCAATGGGAGTTCATCGACCAGAAGCAGGCTTCTCCGTTCAACGGCGATGGCCCAAGCGACATCCTTTCGGAATGGGTGGCGTTGAAAAAGAGCAGATTGTCCACTTCATTGAAGACCAGCTTGAAGTTGGCCACCCAAGAGACGATTACGGGAGTTCCTGATCCTCGCTCTGGTCTTTCTCGATGGTCATGGCAAACGAGATCTCCGGTACAATCGTCCTGGAGCATACCACCGGGCCAGGTGGATGGCCAAAGGCATTTACTGTCTTAAAATGTTCATCTTCCGAAGCCAATTCCACCTGACCACTCACGAGGTCCGGTCACTACGCAGGATAAACGTCTTTGCCGTCACCATCTACTTCCAGAGGTGGTTCGAGGCTCCATTGACGGCGGACGCGCCCGTCAATGACCTGGAGCTGTTGGAGGACCTAGAGTGGTACAAGGCGGTGGATCATGATGTAGGTACTGCCACATTGACGAAATTCCGGGGCCACCTCTGGTACCTAAGCGAAGATTTAGCCGGACTCGCTATGTTCTCCAAAACCACCGATGCAGAGAAGACGGCCATGCTCCAAAACCTGCACAAGACCGAAAACCCAAAAGATCTGCATCGGCTGGAGGGAAAGAGTGTCTTGACCGTGAGACGGTCGGATTTGAGCACCTTGGTCACGAAAAGGACTCAAAACCTTTTTCATTGCCTGAAGCTGCTGGTTCCAAAAAACCCCAAAGATCTCGAAGGATGTGCACCATCGTTGAAGTCTGTGAATGACGCGGCAGAACGGGCGGTGAAACTGGCGGAAGATTTCAACGAGGGCCTGACAAAAAACAAGGAGGAACGGCAGCTCATGTACCAAGTCGTCGAATACCACCGCCAGCAGTTCCCCTCAGCAGACAAAAAGATCCTCTGTCCCCAGAAATGAAATGTGCCATTAGGAAGAATTTCAATTTCCTTTAATTTAGTCATTAGAAAGAATTTACATTTCATTCTTCCATTCTAGAATGATTACGGTAATGCTGAGCATTTACGTTTGTTCATATAGGGTCGAATAAACAAGGTCAATGAGGGGACCCTTCCCTTCCTAATAGGCCAATGAAATTTCACCCATGTTTTCCTTTCTTCAAGTGTA
Organism: Bathynomus jamesi; assembly: GCA_023014485.1. Lineage (NCBI taxonomy): Eukaryota > Metazoa > Arthropoda > Malacostraca > Isopoda > Cirolanidae > Bathynomus > Bathynomus jamesi. Next base: position 185,251 of record JAJOZX010002913.1, on the reverse strand, counting down.
ATTAATTAAAGGGGTGTGCGATTTGACTCTTGCAAATTTTTATTTTCACATGTGAGGCTGGGACACCCTAATGGTGATTCATTTTGAGCATATTCTAACCATGTGACTGACTAGCATAATAGCATTGTGTAGTATAGCTGTCTGCCATTTACCACATATATAGATAGCTATAGGTCTGATGTAGCTAAACCCCCATGGAGGCAGTCCTAAAACCTAACTGTGAAAAATTTTGTGTTTTGAATAAGCCACCCTGGTTCCATCCAGATTAATAACTGAAACCAGAATAATAATAGGTCTAACTGCTGGCTAAGGGTAGAACTGGTGAAGGCATCAGACTAACTTAATGTAGCTAATGTATTAGCTAATTTTAAGGAGCAGCAACCCGCGCTGACAATAATGTGGATACTGTATTATTATATTATTATATGTTATATGGATACTGTATTATTATATGTTATATATGTATTACACACCTGTACCAATACTGATGTTGGCAGCATTGTCACGAAGAATGAGATGAACCTGACTTGGACCAATGTTCCATTCCTCTAAGGTGTTATTCAGCATGAGCGCAATGTTGGCTCCTGTATGAGATGCTGGGAAGTGTTTGCAGTTGAGGACACACATCTTATTTTCCATATTTTTTGTAGTAATGAAGTGGGCTGGAAAACTTATGAAGGATTCATTATTAGTTCTGCTTGTCCAAATGTCTGTCATAAAGGAAATGACTGAGGCTGATTTCAGCTGTTCTTGTACTTGTTGTTTTACTTCTTCATAGATTTTGGGCAGAACAATTTTGGAAAAGTACTTTCTACTAGGCAGAGGGTACCGAGGGGCTAAATGTTTCATGAGTGCGCGAAAGCCTTCTCTGTCCACCAGAGTAAACGGTTCTGCATCGAGTGCCATCATTTCGCCTGGAAACCAAATTAAATAGTGAATGTGTATGCATTGTATTTGGTAAAACGAAAAAAGACAAATCTTATTTTCACATAAGATTGATGCCTATTCATAAATTTTATAATTTAACTCACCTATCTTCTTGGTGATAGCTTCAGATTTAGGATCATTCAGGTCCCATGTTTTGCTTCTTTTGATCATGGCTTCAATTGTTGGCTGAGATTTTGTGGAAAATGATGGTTTGGGTGTAGGGTCATGAGGATAAGCTAATTCAGCTTCCTGCAATTCTTTGTATTCTTCAGGATGCTTTGTCTTCAGATGATTCCACATTGGTTTAGTAGAGTAGTTTTTAAGGTTTTTACCTCTTACAATCAATCTTGATTGTGATTTTGGATCACAGTATTTACATTCTGCTTTATTCTTATGAGTCATTCCAGCTCAATGGTACAGATTTCAGAAAGTTGGTCGGGTGACCATCTCCGATTTTCTTCAAATTTTCAGGGTTGATTCATACACCATTCAATAGCTTAAATCTAAAATTTTAGCTTCCTCAGTCAAAAACTTTAATTTTATGGTCGCTTAAATGGCCCCCACCTTCGACAAAAAATGCCCATGTTGGGCTTGATCGGCCAAGCCTTCATTTTGAGAGGCCTTGAAAAGTGTCTTCTAATAGGAGTAGAAGCTTCAAATTTGTCATGCCAATACAACTTCTGGTGGGCTTTTCAATTTTGCAAGCTAAAAGGCTGTGGAACAAATAGTTTCTGAGTTACAAGGGCTTAAACATGGCTCCATTTTGAAGCTTGCATCAATTCCTCCCACTTTTACGACTCTACCATTTTCAAAAGTTTTAGTTCTACATCAATCACAGCTGTTTTAATACTCCTAATAGTCTCTATGGGTTGTAAATTTATGAGTGAAATAAAAAAATAACCAAAAAAGGATTTATTTTATTTTTAAAAATTTCCAAAAGTTGATATTTTCACAAAATTTGCAAAATTAACATCAACTTTGGGGCTTAATATAAAGGTGTCCGAAATTAGTCAGGGAGTTGATACTTCTAAAGAAAGATACATATGTGTACAAAAACATATATTAAGGAATAGATCTCAACTCAACTCCTTCATATAGTTTTGGCTATTCAAAGAAAAGTACTTTTTGTGAAAAATTCTGAATTTTTTCAAAATTTTGAAATGTTTAAATTTCTTTTTACAACATTGAATTGTAATTTTACTTCCATTTTATTACTTGGTAAGTTAATTCACAAATGTTAAATTATCTAAATAAGTTTTACTCATAAAAAAGACATATATATACCTAGATTATTACTACATTTGCAGTTAACACAACAGATGGACCAGCTTGTAGGCTCAATACTTGGATCTACCTAAGTAAATCATGTAGAACCGTGTTCTACTGCTCTTTAAGCACTTCCTAGTAATTTAAATTATGCAGTTAGTACAGATAAACTAGCAGTAACCACCATTTTCAGTACAAAACCTTAAATTTAAGTAGCTTTGTTGTATTACTTCCCTTAATACAAGTGTACAGTACTTAGCTATATACAATAATGAATTCCTGAGTTTTTAAGCATGTGAATTATTGGCTATAAGTTCATATTCTTTTTTTAATATGTGTTGTTTTATGTAAATTCGTATGTAAACTTATATATAGCTAATAACTCTTATGTTTAGACACTGACTCAGGAATTTATTATTGTACTCAGGCTTTAAGTCTGATTGTCTTCAACACTCCATGGCCTCACAGCCATAAATTGGCAATTTATTATTCAGCTTGATACAGGTCTGTAGTTACTTAGGCTTTTTTTAAAATACTCCTCAATTTTAGATAAACAATCATTTGATAACTTGTACTGTCTCCCCATTTTCCCAGCAACTGTAGGTGGTTCAATTGAACACAAAACATGTTGGAATGGAATCCAGCAAACGTCCTCTTGTTCAGGCCATTTAAAAGGATTCTTTTTCATGAAATTTACTAATAGATCCTTCTCAGTATCACACACTTCAACTATGTTTCCAACAAACCAGTCACCTTCATAGAAACAGGCCACATATGTACCAGGTTTATATTGGTAAGCCACATTTTCTTGTGTAGCATTGAGGAAGGAAAGTTGTACGTTAAAGAAATTTTCATCACTAGAAATTTTGTACAGTTTAATGCCTGTTGATGAAGGTCTAAAGCAGTGATATGAAACGGGTTCCTGGGATTGTCTTAATTAAGGAATACCTTTTTTCTAACTCAAATAAATTAGCATTTTCCTCAATTTTAGCTGAATCAATGTACAGAAATTGTATACCATTAATATTAGATTTGCACCAATCGAACATCTCTTTTGGATTGGTGATGTGACCTTTACTTGTTGCTTGTAGACTTGCCCGGGCAACTAACCTTTTGACAGTGCCACCAACACCATCACAGGGGCTCTTTCCGTGAGAGGTGGCAAAAAAGTTCCATTCACATGTTAGTTGGAAATCTTTTTCATGTAACACTGAATTAATGATGTTTTTATAGTTTTTATATTGACTTGCTGCGCCATCGCTAAAGTAACAAATATGTTTTAGTTTAGGATTCTGACTTTTAAGTAATTTCAAGGCTTCACATAAAAAAGAATGAACTGCAGTTGTGTTGTGTGTAAGTGAATCTGATATTACACAAAAATTTGTAACTTTTAGTTCACCATCAACTTTTTGATAGCAGACTACCGGATGCAAGGTAGCCTGGGTATTGTCCCAGTGATGCCCTTGTACGGCATCCTGAATTATAAAACTATAGTTTTCAGAGAAGTCAACAAGCACTAATGCTGTAGAATCATTGAGGTTTTCTTTACAGTCGGACAAATATTTTGATTGGGCTTTTGCTATGAAATGGTGTACTTTCAACTTTTTTGCACTTTCACATATGTCTTCTACTACATTCGAAACACTTTTTGTCATTGTGACCAGTTGGGTATGGTCTGTATGAAGCCACTGCTTAAAGGAAACCTCATCATCCATGTCATAATCATTGTTTTCAAAAATGGTAAGAAGCCAATCCCGTAATTCATTTAAACCAGGACATGTTTTGCAGTTATTAATCATGCAGTTTCTGGTTTCAGTGTTGCAGACTATTTTCCCTAGTAACTCTCTTAATTCTACTTTGACGGGGAGTGATTCACATAAAAGTTTAAAGTTCTGGTGTATTTCACAAATGCATACATTGTGTGATCCTTTACTCCCCACACCCATACACCATTTTGGTCTCAGTTCAAAAAACTTTGATTTGGAGATTTTGTCATTTGGATATTTATTTTTGTAAAGCGTATATAATTCTCTGATATTTGTCAACAACAGTATTTTCTGCTTGTGAACCTTCCCTTGTGGTGTTTTTATTGATTTGTAGTCTTTTTTACCAGGGCATTCTCTAGTATATTCATTGTTTTGGAAAAATTCTATCACTCTTTCCTTTATTTCATCGCTTATACCCTTGCTACTCTTTTTATTTCTCATTATAGGAAGGATACCTTCTTTTCTCTTTAAGGCCCTCACAGCATTAACCATTCTGGCTGACACTTCAAATTCTTTCATAATTCTTTCTCTGGACCAGGTTTTACCAATTGGAAGGAGTGTTAGAATTTGTATCTTTTCTTGTCTGGTACTAGTTTTACACTTTTCTTTCAGTTCCTCTATCATATGCTGATAACACTTTTCTTCCTCACTCTCTATAGGTTTCTCCGCTTCCTCATCCAAAATGCTAGGCTTCATATGAAGTACTTTTGACAGCTTTGATTTTGTTGATGTTTCAATTTGCTTTAGTTTCCTTTTCGCGTAAAACTTTCGATCTCTTGCTCTTACATACTTAATGGGTGAGCATTCTAGTGAACCTAACGTTTCGTCAAATGTCTCCTTAACTATTTCTTCTGGAACATATTCATCACTACCTGAGTCTTTTTCATCTTCAATCGTCTTGGCTCTAGAGAAGCATGTTGAGCAAAGTTTCTGTCCTGGTATCAGATTCAGTCTAGTTGCTATGTCTTTGTCAATAATTTGTAGTGATTCTGCAAATAAAGTAGGGTAATGTAAACTCTAAACACATTGGAAAATAATTTTAAAACCTCAACATTTGGTTATAGGCTATTCGTATAAAATATTCAAAACATATGCATTCAGTAGCACAGTATATAGCCTACCCTATTAAAATTAAATAGCTAATTTAGGTTACAATTTACAATATAAACTTCTTTATGAAATATAAATATATTAGTACCTATATTTACTTACTTGTTATCTTCTTTCGATGATTTCTCCATGGATCTTGGCAGCTACGTTGCATTTGTTGGTAATGCATTCCAAACATTTTTTCATGGTGGTAGCATACAGTAGCACTATTTGGGTTGATTACAGTTGCTTTTGTTCTCCACAATAGCAGTTTCCTTGTTTCATCTGTCAGCTCATGTAAGGTATACATACCCACCTTCCTGGTGAGTCTGTGTTCATGACATGGATCATCCAAGTACATACCAAAGCTGCACTTTGATTCTTGATTAGAATAAGCCATTATTACAGGCAGTAAAATTAAGTTAATTGCTCTAGTTAAATTTTCTGAAAATAAAAGATCATGATCTATAAAATAGGCCTGGACATTAATGATTAACCATCATGTTTTACATTTATAAGAATATACAAAGTGAAATGAGCTACCCAGAGCCCTTCGAGTCGCTGGTTGTTTTGACAGACATATTAAATTTCTTGTATGTTTTAGACTTATTTATATATTATTACAATTGTAAATCAACTTAAGTAATAAAATGGAAGTAAAATTACAATTCAATGTCATAAATAGAAATTTAAAAATTTACGAATTTTGCGAAAATTTGAGATTTTTCACAAAAAGCACTTTTCTTTGAATCACCAAAACTATATGAAGGAGTTGAGTTGAGATCTATCCCTTAATATATGTTTTTTTACACATATGTATCTTTCTTTACTAGAAGTATCAACTCCCTGACTAATTTCGGACACCTTTATATTAAGCCCCAAAGTTGATGTTAATTTTGCAAATTTTATGAAAATATCAACTTTTGGAAATTTTTAAAAATATAAATAAATCCTTTTTTGGTTATTTTTTATTTCACTCATAAATTTACAACCCATAGAGACTATTAGGAGTATTAAAACAGCTGCGATTGATGTAGAACTAAAACTTTTGAAAATGGTAATCGCAAAAGTGGGAGGAATTGATGCAAGCTTCAAAATTGAGCCATATTTAAGCCCTTGTAACTTAAAACTATTTGTTCCACAGCCTTTTTGTTTGCAAAATTGAAAAGCCCACCAGAAGTTGTATTGGCATGACAAATTTGAAGCTTCTACTCCTATTAGAAGACACTTTTCAAGGCCTCTCAAAATGAAGGCGTTGGCTGATCAAGCCCAACATAGGCATTTTTTGTCGAAGGTGGGGGCCATTTAAGCGACCATAAAATTAAAAGTTTTTGACTGAGGAAGCTAAAATTTTAGATTTAAGCTATTGAATGGTGTATGAATCAACCCTGAAAATTTGAAGAAAATTGGAGATGGTCACCCGACCACCCCTGTACCAATTGAGCTGGAATGACCCAATAGAAGAGGTACTTTCCTTGAGGCTCCCTCGTGATAGTGTAATGCTCCTTGACCACTTTGCCAGGATGAAATCTCCCTGTCACTTCATCATATTTCAACACCTTTGTGTTCCTATCTGCTTGCCATCAAAGAATATCCCAGAGACCTTCTCCTCCTCTGACCTCTGCGTGAGAGCTTCAACTGATGAGGCCATTACTTCCTCCTTGGCCCTCCAGACTTTCATGCCATCTATGGCCAAGTAAGCCTTGTCTTTGGAAAGATGACCGGCCTTACTGAAAAAAATGGTGTCCACTCACTCCTACTTCACAATTATAATGCGTAATTGCTCAGAGCCATCCATTGAGAGAATGTTGAACTTCGCCTTCTGCATCCAAATGGTTACAAAGATTCAAATGGAGTAGATTTTTTCTCTTATGTATGTATGTATTAAACCTGTGTAAGAGTTAAGCAAAGTTAATGTGTCTAAATGGCAACAAATTACGACAAAGGGTTAAAAATATGAGGTGGTGTCAATTGAATATTCAGTATTTCAACATAGAACAAAAAACTGTAATTTTGAACATGATAACATGATTTTTGGGAAAAGTTGCAGAAAAGAAACCCCTCTTAGTATTAAATTTTACATAAAAATACATATTAGCCAGAGTGAAATTTGGACTTGGGAAAAGTATGATATGCCCTAAATTTGCACCTACATTGTACATCCTCTAAAGTTTCTTTGAATCTAGACCACATCTCAATAGCATTTTTATTGGCAAATTCATTATCCCACTTTACTGCGCCTAACAACTCCCTAAATCTACTATATCACCCTTTGAGAAGCAAGGGACTAGGTGGTCATTGTTGACTAGATCCCTATTTAATTCTATCTTAAAGCGTATGATCCAATGGTCACTATTTCCTAATAACTCTCCTACTGCAAGTTCCCTAGTAAGTTCATAGTCATTGGAAAGAACCAGATCTAAGATTGCTTGATCCCTAGTTGGTTTGTCTACAAATTGTGTTCAGAAACAGTCATTATAGCAGTCAATGAAGAAGTTACCTTCCCTATTATTTCCCTTTAAAAGGCTCCAGTCTATATGAGGCAGATTGAAATCTCACATAATTAATGTTCTAGCACTACTGTACAACCTTTATTTCTTGAACCATACTGTCATCAACTTCCTGTGTTTGGTTTGGGGTTTGTAAAATGCAGCTATCTGAATATATACTCTGCTTGAAACACAGATATCAACCCACATTGATTCTCCCCTCTTGTCTAATTTAATACCATCATTCTAAAGTTAAATCATTCTTAACCCTTTAATGCTGACTGGGTCAAATACAGGAATACCTCAAAATTTGTCATCAATTCATTCTGGAATAACACGACTAAATATGAAATGACAAAATTCGAGGTAGATTATAACGTTTCAATGAGAAAACATTTTACTATATGTTATTAAACAGATTAATTAATCAAATTCTACTCATTTTCCAGCAAAATATGTAATATATTGCATTGGTAAACAGTTGAATTTCGTCAATTTTGATCAGTTTTTTTTTCACATTTTTAAAAAAAAATGATGAATGCAAATATGGATGATGGATTGCGAAACTATAGGTAATAATTTAAGATTGACGATGAATCTGCGAAACGACGAATTTTGAGGTATTCCTGTACACCCATTTAGACTTAACCCTACAAAAACATTTGTCGTTAAAGGGTTAATGTATAAGACCAAACCTCCCCCCCCCTGCCTATCTATTCTCTGGTAAATATACATTGTATAACTATTTAACTCATACTCTGCTCCAGACATGGGATCTATTACTGTTACTTTTGATTTCTTCTATTACTATTACTTTTGTATGTGGGTACTTCACTCATTTGAAAAGGATCTTTGTCTATTTAAATGTAATTAGAAGCAGTGTTAACAAATATTTGTTTCAACCAAATCGTTACAATTTTAGAGACTGTAGGTCTTGATAAATTTTACTTTATTGAAGGAAAAATTTGCCACAATATTGGTTTCTGGTGTGTAATAAACAAGCATGATATGGTTGGTTTTTGTTATTCCCTTTTCAAAGAAAACAGTTGAATGACAGCAGTAACTAAGGAAATTTTTGACAACCCTGAGTAATGAAGTGCCACTGTAATAGAACAGTAACAGACTATTATCTGTTACTTTGCCTCTATTACTATTACAGCCAAAAAATTATGATCTATTACTATTACTTGAAAAATCCTGTAATATTCTGTTACTATTACCCCATGTCTGCTCTGCTCTAGTGTCATTGAATGCTGCCTCACTAATGCAGACTATATCCAGATTTTTCACTTTTCTTATTCCTAAGATTGTGCATTTGTATAAAAACACTTCAACCCCTCAGTTTTAACTGATTCCCTACCTTTGGCTAGATAGTTGATATGCCTATTCCTGACATAATATGTATTTAAGACTCTAACAGTGTTTACTTTACCAATACCCTGATGCTTTATGCCCTCTGTTGATCTAAAGTTATCTTTCAAAGCCCCAAAGACCTTTCATTTTCCTCCAGAAGCCTCCCATACGAAGCAGTTCCCCTTCCACTGAGATGTAATCTATCCTTACTGTAAAGCTCCCTCCTTTCATAAAAATTATCCCACAAATCTATGAACTCAACTCCTTCACTATATAGCATCCTAACTTTATCATTTAAGGCTAAAATTCTACTTATAAACTCCATGCTTATCCCCATCCTTGGTAAAATGCCCACTACATAACACTTGCTCTGCCTATGTTTCAGTTTCTATGAATTCCCTGCACAGTACCTCTGTTTAACTTAAATCTACTATCTTTATCCTTGCATGTTAAGTCATTTATTACCTACATGAACTATAATATTACCTTGGGTTACAGACAACTTCTTCACTACCTCATTGACTTTAGAAATATTATCACCTGGAATACATATTCTTCTACAAGTTTTCCTTCCCTTATTGCAAAATTCATTGTCCAGATTCCTAATAATAGAGTCCCCAACCATGGTAAATTCACACTGTACTGCTTTATCTAAATTCCATAGTATCTGAAACCTATTACTAGTTGTTACAACATGATTACTATTCTCTCTCACCTTATTTCTTGACTGACCTTTGATTTTGTTTCATTTATCAGGCCTAACTTTACTTGGACCTGCATCCTTATGGTAACATGGTAAAAATTTTATAGTGGGCACACCAGGGGCCCTTCGGCCCATCTGGGTGGCTCCACTGTTAATATAAACAAACCATAAATACAGTTACATGCAAAATTAAGATCCAATTGATCTCTGCAGATTGTCACACACCTACTAGCTGTACATTAACTTCAAAACTTTGGATCTTGTGGATCATTCATCAATACCACTACTGTACTAATTGTAGACATCATATGGTTATGTCATCACAAGAAGTTTTACATGAATCTATATAGCTATAACCCGAATAATGTAATACAAGCTCTACAGTTAAGATAAAAGGAGTAAGTGGGACTGTAAAGACTGTATAGAGTATTTGAATGTACACCCACCCATTCAGGGTCTCCCATTTAAAGGTGTCTATGAGGCAAGTGAACATAATGAGTCTTTCATACATCACAGTGCTATGAGGGGGGCACTGCTCAGCAGAGAAATCTCTTTAAATGGGGGGTATAAAGATAGAGAGTATCCCCTAACCCAAGATGCTGCCTCCCTACATCCCATCACTCTGTGTAGGTGATGAGATTTACCAAATAAAAACTAAACTAAAACTATATATATATTTTAGTGTGTCCCAATTTTTTTTGTTCCTGAAGTTTGTCATGCACACCCCCCTAATTTCTTACACTCGTGAAAACATGCCAACAAGATGAATTTCATTCGTGTTCTTTAATTTTAAGGGTCCCCTCAAACAATGTGTTACTATTGCTGAACGGCTACTCTCTACCTTATACTAATTGTAGCATATTTCTTTTCAGGTTATGGATACAAGAAAGCAGGAGACTGTGTGGTTGGTGGGGGTGTTGCGAAATGAACCCCTGGAAACGCTGTGTCAACTCCCAACAGTGGGAGATGTTCTTCGACGTCTGTTGTTCTTCACTCGGAAGAAAAAAACGTCCACGGCGGAAGCTGCCAATGTGGTAGCTGATGAGGTTATGGCGGTGTGGGCTAGGGCATCTATTCCGACCTCCCACAAGCCCAAGTGCGTCGAGAGGATCAAGGCCCTCTCCACGGACTATGAGAATGTTGCCAGAAACCGAAACCGTGGGGGAGAGAAGCAACTGGAGCGGGAAAAGGGATTCCAAGCCAACCTGAATACACTGTTCGAAACAGCTCATGCCAACGCCATGAAACTCATCAAAGTCCCCGAAGATCGAGACTTTCTGAATGACCAGCGAACCGTGCGGAAGATGTACATCGGAGGAGAGGACCTGGAGTTTGCTCGCAGGGCAGCGGAGCGGGAGAAACGCCGAGCAGCTGAAGAGAAGAGGAAGAAGAAAAAGCCGCGAAGAGATGGACTCACTGCAAGCAAAAGGAACGGTGAAAAGTGGGTCTTCTTCTTCTTCGGAGTCCATGACCGAAGCATCCAATGATGATGTCCAATATTCCTCTCCTGGTCCTTCGGCTCCTCGATCCGCTCCCAAGGACGGCCAAGTGTCGGCAAGGAGATCATCCAATATCCCAATTTTGCTGCAGCCCTGGATCGAACTGGAACCTCAGTAAGCCAAGCGATGCACATTGTGACTCCAGCACTCGCTGCCGCGGGAGTTGAGTTATCTTCGGTCACCTTGTCCAAATCAAGTCTTCACCGTTCACGGCAGAAGTCCAGGAAGAACTTGGCAGCCGGAGTTCAATCCTGATACGCCGCTTGTCGTCCACTTTGATGGCAAACTCCTCCCTGATTCGGATGAGGGAAATCGGATCGCATACCAGTGCTGGTCAGCGGGAAGAATCTTGAGAAGTTGTTGGCAATCCCAAAAATCCCTGACAGCACGGGACAGCGGATGGCTGGAGCTGTTCTGAAGGTGCTGGATGATTGGCCGCAAGTTCAACCATGGATTGCCGGTCTCTGCTTCGACACAACAGTGGCGAATACCGGTATTCACAGCGGCACTTGTACGATTATCCAGGACCAAATGGACCGCCGCGTTCTTTTCCTGGCTTGCAGACACCACATGATGGAATTGGTAATCACCTCAGTCTTTGACCTGTTCTTCAGGTCTTCTGGCCCCGAAATTGCGCTGTTCGCTCGCTTCAAATCCCAATGGGAGTTCATCGACCAGAAGCAGGCTTCTCCGTTCAACGGCGATGGCCCAAGCGACATCCTTTCAGAATGGGTGGCGTTGAAAAAAGAGCAGATTGTCCACTTCATTGAAGACCAGCTTGAAGTTGGCCACCCAAGAGACGATTACCGGGAGTTCCTGATCCTCACTCTGGTCTTCCTCGATGGTCATGGCAAACGAGATCTCCGGTACAATCATCCTGGAGCATACCACCGGGCCAGGTGGATGGCCAAAGGCATTTACTGTCTTAAGATGTTCATCTTCCGAAGCCAATTCCACCTGACTGCTCACGAGGTCCGGTCACTACGCAGGATAAACGTCTTTGCCGTCACCATCTACCTCCAGAGGTGGTTCGAGGCTCCATTGACGGCGGACGCGCCCGTCAATGACCTGGAGCTGTTGGAGGACCTAGAGCGGTACAAGGCAGTGGATCATGATGTAGGTACCGCCGCATTGACGAAATTCCGGGGCCACCTCTGGTACCTAAGCGAAGATTTAGCCGGACTCGCTATGTTCTCCTCCAAAACCACCGATGCAGAGAAGACGGCCATGCTCCAAAACCTGCACAAGAAGACCGAAAACCCAAAAGATCTGCGTCAGCTGGAGGGAAAGAGTGTCTTGACCGTGAGACGGTCGGATTTGAGCACCTTGGTCACGAAAAGGACTCAAAACCTTTTTCATTGCCTGAAGCTGCTGGTTCCAAAAACCCCCAAAGATCTCGAAGGATGTGCACCATCGTTGAAGTCTGTGAACGACGTGGTAGAACGGGCGGTGAAACTGGTGGAAGATTTCAACGAGGGCCTGACAAAAAACGAGGAGGAACGGCAGCTCGTGTACCAAGTCGTTGAATACCACCGCCAGCAGTTCCCCTCAGCAGACAAAGATCCTCTGTCCCCCGAAATGAAATGTGCCATTAGAAAGAATTTACATTTCATTCTTCCATTCTAGAATGATTAATGCTGAGCATTTACGTTTGTTCATATAGGGTCGAATAAACAAGGTCAATGAGGGGACCCTTCCCCTCCTAATAGGCCAATGAAATTTCGCCCATTTTTTCCTTTCTTCAAGTGTAATTAATTAAAGGGGTGTGCGATTTGACTCTTGCAAATTTTTATTTTCACATGTGAGGCTGGGACACCCTAATATATATATATATATATATATATATATATAATTATATATATATGTGCTTTTGTACTTTTTCTAGTATGTCTTTGTCTTGCTCTAAATAAGGACTACTGAACTGAATGCAATACTCAAGAAGAGGCCTCACATCTGAAGTGTAGAACCTACTTATAATTTCTGGTGATTTATAGTCTCTATGTTTCTGCATTAGGTTCAATCTAGCATTAGCCTTATTTCTAATTTTAATACAATGAGTTGTAGGTTTAAGGTCATGATTCACAATGACACCCAAATATATATCCTTTTTTTCTTTATTTATCCAACATCCATCGATGTTATACTCAAATTCTGGATTGTCATGACCAACATGCATAACTACACTTTTCCACATTAAATTTCATCTCCCATCTATCTCACATTTGGCTTAGGCTTAACTTTACTTGGGCCTGCATTCCCTGTCTCTAACACTAGGGCTAGGCTTAGGCTCAACCTCACTACATCTTACATTAGTATTTCCTGTATTAGACTCAGTTTCTGGCCTAACTGTTACATTAGTCTCACTAGCTATACCATCATTCATAGGGCCAATTAACTTAGGCCCAATGGACTCTGAGCTAGCAGCTTTCTTAAACCTTGCCTTGAGCATGTCCCTAACTTCAGCTAAGCACTTACTGCAAAACAACAAAATATTTGGTGACTTCTTTCCCCTGTACATTTGTTCTGTAATTTTGATACAGGCTGAGTGATACCGTACCAGTTATCACAACTCTCACATGCTACAACCTTAACCCCTTCCCTAATTTCCTTCTTACAAACCTTACAGTCACAGTCTAAAGTCATCTTAAATATTATTTTTTAACTCAGTTAAAAGCTTTATGGTTTAAGTTAGGCTATCCCCTGGATGGGAAAGCTAATGGGGGCCTAGGTTAATCAGGCCAAAATGGGCTTGCACTGAATGAACCCCTAGATCTCTAAATACTGAGTTAAATTAGCTTAAAATTTCAGAATGAAGCTATTTATAATTTAATAATCCCAACAAAGCAAAGACGTTATATTACTTTGAATTTTAGCTCTATAATTGTACTTTTAATCTTGATTTTCCCAAGCTCTATCTAGATTTTTCTCAAAAATTTTAAAGTTATTTGAATTAAGACATATGAGGGCAGAGCATTCCAATTATTAACCACTCTGTTGAAGACTTCTCTTAGCACAAATATATCCTCACATTTCACACAGTATTTTATATGTTTCCAGCATGTCTCCCCATGATCTTCTGTATGCCAGGGTAGGTAAATTTAACATTTTTAAACTTTCCTCATATGTCATTTCCTTTAATATTGGTACTAGCTTATAGGGATGTACCGATATTGCTTTTTAGCCAATAACCAATACTGATAATTAAAAACAGTATCGACCGATACTGATATCTAGCTAGGGTTTATTAGTATGTCATCTTTTTGTAACATATTCATAATTTATTGTGTTGAAAATTTGGCAACAAAGCAATAATCCTTTTCATTAAAGATGGCAACACTGCATTAGATGTCATAGTTTTGTTTGTTATACAATTGGACTGTGGGCTGTGGACCTATGTTGCGCTTAATAAATGTGTTTTTAACCAGCTAGCTGGGTCAATATTGTGAACTATGACAAGAAGATAGTTTTTTGGTTTTCTAGGCTTTATACCTATTTACCTAGAACTTAACCCTTGTGAAAAAATAACGATTTATGTGAAGTGATAAAACAATAAAATATTGGAAATTTCATCCTCTAAATAGTCTTTTATTCTTAATTTTGGAAAATCATACTTTTGAAATATTGGCCAATAATGATAAAAATCTACCAATATCACTGACATTGGTACATCCCTAATGCTAATGTATTTTTTTGTTTCTTGGCTGCCTCTAAGGCATTTGATTATGTTAATCATGACACTTTATTTATGAAACTTGTGAACTGTAATGTTACAAGTAATTGTAGGTTGCTTGGTCCATACATAAATATTTTGGTATAATTGCCAGCTAATCATTGTAAGATGGGGTGGGGTTAGTTCAGAGCCATTCTCTTGTTGTTGTTGTTGTTGTTTAGCCGATCAGCCCACCCTGATCGAGCAAGCCGGCGGCACGCAAGTAACCGATCACCCTCTTTGGAGTGGACTGATGTTCAGTGCACTAGTGATGTTGTGTTCGTTGTTGTGCTAGAGCGGTACAGTCTGTCATAATGTGTTCAATTGTTTGTGGTGTGTTGTGGCACAGGTGGCAGGTGTCGTCTATGGAGTTGTCTAGTCTGTGTTTATATGTTAGTAAGTTGGGGTGATGTCCACATCAGAATCGTGCTAAGTTAACTCGATCCGATCTGCTCAGGCTGATCTCTGACCTGTTAATGGGTGGTGGCTTCGCACCTAGGACCATTCGGACCGAGTCGTGTCAGTGCTTTGTGGGTTAGGTGTGTGTGTATGTGTTTTCTGTACTGTGTGATGTCTGTGGGGCATGGTATGGAATGGAGTATTTGGTTATAATGTGTGTCTGGTGTTACCTTAATGGTGCGAGGTGTTGGTTCGTGATTGTACATGTAGTGGCAAGGGTGTTGTGGGTTAGTTGTCGCTGCTGCCATGAATTGTGTTCCCCTCATGTCTAAATGTTCCCTAACTTTCAGTATTTTTGTTTCTGTGTGCAGGTGTTCTATTGGTGGTG
This sequence comes from Bathynomus jamesi, assembly GCA_023014485.1. Lineage (NCBI taxonomy): Eukaryota > Metazoa > Arthropoda > Malacostraca > Isopoda > Cirolanidae > Bathynomus > Bathynomus jamesi. Next base: position 169,663 of record JAJOZX010002913.1, on the reverse strand, counting down.
TTTGAGTGCATCCTGTAATGATACGAAGTGCGTTGTTTTGTATTGTCTGTAAGGTGTTTATGTGTGTGTTTGAGATAATGGGTGCCTAGCATGGGCTAGCATAGTCCATAACTGAGCGAATATATTGTTTGTATATGAGTGATGTTGTTTCCTGCTGGTGTCCAAAGTTTGTGCCTGTTAGTACCCTAAGCGTGTTAAGTCTTGACGTACATTTGTTTTTAATATCCTGAATGTGGTTTGCAAAAGATAATGATGTGTTGTATGTGACCCCAAGTATTTTGGTCCTGTGCATGTGTGGAATGTTGCTGTTGTTTAGTGTAAGCTGTGGAATTACCTGGTGTTCTTTTGTGTTGCTTGTAAGCAAGGTGATGGTTGATTTTGTGGGTGCTACTTTGAGTCTATTGTGTGTGAGCCAGTCTTGTATACTGTTTATGTATGTTTGTAGGTTATTTGTAGCGGTGTCGATGTTGTTGTGGGTGGATGTTAGAGTGATGTCATCTGCATATGATGATAATATAAGCTTGTTATCTATGGGTGTTGGAATGTCATGCATGTATAAGTTGAAGAGTGTTGGTGAGAGAACAGAGCCTTGAGGGACCCTGTTCGGAAAAAGCTTGTTTTTGGATGACTTGCCATTAAATGTGACATGTGAGTATCTTCCTGAGAGATAGTTGCTCAGCCACCTTTTGGTGTTATTGTGCACTGTTTGTGTTGAGTATTTTGTTTATGAGAGGGAAGCGTGGGATAGCATCAAATGCTTTACTAATGTCTATTGTTGCTAATAGTGTACGTTGAGCTGGTCTTTGGAGTTGATGCCATCCATGATGTGCTGCGTGAGGTTAGTGAGTAATGTCGTGGTTGAGTGGTGAGGTCTGAATCCATGTTGAGTAGGCATAGTGGTATGTGTGGGTTGGTGATTTGTAAGATTAGTCTTTCTGTTACTTTGGAAGGTGTGCATAGTAAAGTAATGGGTCTATAGGAAGCTGGTTCTGTTGGATTTTTGTTTGGTTTGAGTAGTGTAATAACACTAGGGAACAACATTTTTGTTTCTTGAAAACTATTTGGTGTTTCTTATAGAACTTTTGATGCTGATTCCAAATATGGTTTCAGAACTTTTCTATCACCCATAGTTTTCGAGAAAATAATATTTCCATTTACTCAGAGTTTTCCCAAAATATTAGTTAAAATTAAGTGTACTAATTTAATTTTACTTCTTTTTTTTCCAGGTTAACTATATTTAATAGTATTTTTTGCATTAAAAAAATATAGCTATTTAAACAAACAGATTTTTAATAAAAAGAAAGAAATTTTTTTCAAGTTTTGCTCAAATTTTAAAATTTTTCATAGTAGAAAAAATTGGTTTTTCATTCCAAAACGTTTTCCGTGATTTCAATAATTTTCCGCCAGCATGAATTGAAACTGTATTAATCCCAGAGATACATTTGCTACGTATGTGGAGAACTGACCATAATGGCACAGAGGAAGACGATGACCCTGCTCGTGAAGAAGGCTTACGAACTTTATTTTGGATGTAAGGTAGGCGACTAAGACAAATCCTGGGCACCTCATATCTCATGCATTTCCTGTGCCATCACTCTTAGGGGTTGGATTAAAGGTACCTGCAAATCTATGCCATTTGCCATACCAATGATTTGGAGAGAGCCCAAGGATCACCTAACGGATTGCTATTTTTGTATGACTAACGTTTCAGGATTCTCTGCCAAAAATAAACATAAAATTCAATACCCAAATCTTGTATCTGCCATGAGACCAGTACTACATGACGATGATAACCCAATTCCAACTCCCCCAAAGTCATGGACACTGGATGAAGAGTCTGAAGTTGAACCAATGGAAATTGATGACACTAAAGATAGACTTTCAGCAACCTGAATCAAATAAACCACGTATGATAACGCAGGTTATGCTGAATGATCTCGTGAGAGATTTGAACCTTCCGAAAAAGAAAGCGGAATTATTGGGCTCCAGGTTACGTGAATGGAATTTGTTGGCAAAAGATACAAGCATATCGGTGTTCCGCACTCTCCAAAAAGATCTGATGCAGTATTTCTCCTCATCAGTGGTTTATGCTACTGTAATAATGTAAATGGACTGCTGTTAGCTCTTGGTCATGAGCACAAATCTGAAGATTGGCATTTATTTATTGACTCTTTGAAGCTAAGCCTCAAGGTTGTACTACTTCACAATGGAAATAAATACCCTTCCATTCCTGTAGGGCACGCTGTCCACATGAAGGAATCTTACGAAAATATGAAACTCATCCTTCAGCAGATTAATTATGACCAGTTTTGTTGGTATATATATGGGGATTTAAAAGTCGTCGCGCTTCTTCTGGGAATGCAGCTCGGTTATACGAAGTTCTACTGCTTCCTTTGTGAATGGGACAGCAGAGCCAGAGATTCGCATTATTTTGTAAAGGATTGGCCACTTCGTCAAAAGTGTATCCCAGGACTGAAGAATGTGTCTCATGAACCCTTAGTTGACCCCAAGAAAATATACTTACTGCCACTTCACATCAAACTTGGCATCATGAAAAATTTTGTCAAAGCAATGAACAAGGAAGATGAGGCATTCAAATATTTGAAGAAAAAGTTTTCACGACTTAGCGATGCAAAGATAAAAGAAGGGATCTTTGTTGGTCCCCAAATCAGAGAGCTCATGAAAGATCAAAAGTTTGATGATGCCTTGAGAGGAAAAGAAAAAGTGGCATGGGAGGCCATGAAGAATGTTGTCACAAATTTTCTAGGGAACATCAAAGCCTCTAACTATGAAAAAATAGTGCAGGACATGATTGAAGCATATAGGTTATTGGGATGTAATGTGTCACTAAAAATCCATTTCTTGCACTCCCATTTAGATTTCTTCCCTGAAAACCTCGGCGATGTAAGCGATGAGCATGGAGAAAGGTTCCACCAAGATATAGCTACTATGGAGAAACGCTACCAAGGGAGGTGGGATCCGGCAATGTTAGCTGATTACTGCTGGACATTGATGCAAGAAGCTCCTAATGAAAACTACAAGAGAAAATCGTGACAAAGAAGTTTTAAGAAGAATAGGGTATTTTAAATGCCAATCTGCCACTAATATAATTTTTATGAAGTATTTTTACTAACTTCTATACACTTTTTGAATAAATATTAAAATATAAATTTCTCAGTAACCTCGGGTGATAGAGAAATTCTCTGGCTATATTCGGAATCAGCGGAAAAATCCTATAAGACCGACCTGTTCACGTCCAAGAAACAAAAAAAAAAGTTAAAATTTGTTCCCCAGTATAATTTTACCTTGTTTCCATATGTCAGGAATAATACAGTGTTGGTATGAATATGTGCTGATATTTGTGAGAGCTAGTATTCCTTGTGGGCCCAAGTGTTTAAGGTGTATGTTAGATATGTTGTCTGGTCCAGTAGCCTTCAAATTCTTAATGTTTTTGATGATCTTGGTGGTCTGGTCTGTATTGAAGGGTGTAATGGTTGTGTCGAGTCTGTAGGTTTTCTTGTGTCTGGCTGTTTGTCTGTCTGCATGTTTCTGGTTGTTGTCTCTGTTTAAGTGACTTATCTTTGCATAGTGATTAACTAGAATGTTAGCTTGTTGTGTGTATGTTGGGATATTATTTTGGCTGTGACAGATAGCCGCGTGTGAGGTGTGAATGCCGCTGTTAGAGTGGGTAATGCCGTTTATAGTCTTGTATAGCCTGGATGTATCTGTGGAGTGGTTTAATGTTGTTATGAATTCCCTGAATGTTTCTGTTTGTTTTTCTTTGAGTTTGTTGTTTATTTCTGTGTTGAGCTGTTGTATCTGCTGTTTTATGGCTTCTGTGTGTGTGGTTTGTGTGTTATATTTGAGGTTGTTACGTTGCCTTATAAGGTGGGCTATTTCTCTAGTGTAATTTGGGTTGTATTTCCTAATGTTGCCCTTCGGTATGTATTTGTTTGCATTATTGATGATCTGATTAAATGTCTTGAGTGTTGTATTGATGTTTATGATGGGTGTGCTGTTTAATGTGGTGAATTGTTCCTCAGTCTGTATTTTGAACTGTTCCCAATCAGCTTTCTTGTAATTTTTGTAAGTGTGCCTAAGGCTGTTGGGGCAGAGTGTAGAATGTGTTGTAATGATGATGGGCAGGTGGTCTGATGACAGTTGTTTTTCTGTTCTCCATTGTGTATGTGTTGCTAGTGAGGGGGAACAGAACGTTATGTCTGGGGAGGAGTTTGAGTATCCTGCTTGATGTGGTATGTGTGTATGTTCTTCTGTCTTGTTAAGAATGAAGAGGCTGTTTAGTTGTGTGGCTATGTTGGCACCTCTGGTGTTGCTTTGGTTGTGCAGGTACCAACTAGTGTCTTTGGCGTTGAAGTCTCCTAATAAAGATGACATTAGTGAGAGAGGCCAGATTGTGTAACTGTGGATTGTAATTGGCTGGCACCTGAGGTGAACTATCTGGTGGGATGTAAATGTTGATTAGTGTGGTGGTGTGTTTTGCGCGTATAAATAGGCTGTAAAATAGGCTGCTATCTCTGTACAATGATTGTTAATCATATGATGTATGCAGATGATCTAGTTCTTATTTCTCTAGCTGTAAAAGGGCTCAGCATACTTCTGAAAGTTTGTGAAAGGTATGGGAAGAATAATGACATAGAATATAATCCTACTTGTATGATTATGAGAACCAAGGCCTGCAAGTATGGTATATAAAATTTCCTGATTTTCAATTGAGTGGTATAGTGCTGTCAGAAGTGACCCAGACTAAGTATCTGGGCCATATACAAACTGATAGTCTTTCAGATGACTGTGATCTAAGGCAATGTAGACAATTATATGCTCAGGGAAATACTTCAAATGATTAGCAAATTCCATGTGTGTACCATACATTAGATGTTAAGTTGATCTTGTTCGAAACTTTTTGTATACAGCTCATTTATGGTGGAACTACAGGATGTATAATATGAGAAAATTGCATGTTGCATATAATAATATTTTTAGGAGTTTATTAAGAACTAGATTTATAAATGGTGCTGCTCCTTGCACTAGAAAGTTTAAGTATAATTTGGTACTCAGTAGTGGGTGCCTATCTTGTATCCAAGTCTTTGTGCAAACTAGTCCCCAAGGCTTTTGCCAAATAAAGTAAAATGGGCAAATTACAGAATTTGCTTACATTTTTTGGTAAATTCTATATGCCAGATGTATGGTAATTCAAAAGACAGTGCATAACAGCTTGGTAGTATGTTAAATTAGGTTAGATTAAGATGGGTTAGGTTAAGTTAATAATTTAGGGCTTATGGACTTTGTCTCTGAACTGTTTTGCATTTGAAATTTTACTGAATTTTCTAATATCATGGCGCAAGGAATTTTCCTTGAGTTTTAACTCGGATGACTTGAGTTTGACATATAAGATGAAAATTTAAACTAGTGGTAAAGTTTTAACTGAAACTAACATGAAAATTTTCTTTTTAAAGCTCATTAGTGTGAGATTGAAATATTATGTGTAAACAGTTTTCATACTGTGTAAGAATTTTGCTAAAAACAGGAGCATCATATGAGAATTTTGCAAGTTTTGCAGTCTGGCAAAATTGTAGCCTAGGATAAGTAGGCCTCTATATCTCACTCATGGAGGTAGGAAAGTCAGATTTATATATATTAGATAGGGCTAGTTTTTATATTAACTTTAAATTAGGCTAATGTTAAAATTGGGTATAAATTTATGAAATATTAATTTTGGTGATAAGTTTTTTCACCTCTGACTGGCGTGTGATTAAGTCAGTTTTGAAATTTGGAGGAGAGATTTCTTTAAGTGATTGGTTTTGTAACCTTTAAAGACCTAGTGGTTTTGTTACATACATACTGTAGCTAGGCAGGGCCGGATTTAGGAGTGGGCAAAGTGGGCAGCTGCCCATGGGCCTCCACATCTTGGGGGCCTCCACATATTGACAAGCCATTATCAAAATAGAAAAAACCCGAAACTAGAAAAACCCGATAGATGATCAACAAAAAAACATGTGCATCCAATACCACTGTAGTACATAAACTTTTACCAATTACTATTTGTTGTGTACTGATTATTATTTTGTTTTTATTACTCTTTTAGGCCTACTCTCACTATAATGGAATACCCAAGTAACCCGAGACTTTCATTTTTTGCAGAAATGAGTGGAATGGAGAGACACAAGAGTGCACGATGTTTTGAAAGTGTATGTATGTTAATTATATTATGAATCTTATGGATGACTTCAATTATGTCTTCCCCTAAGGTAGGGGGGCCTCCACATGGAGGCTGCCCAGGGCCTCCACATGTCTAAATCCGGCTCTGTAGCTAGGGGCCTATTTATAGTATATTTTGTATGTAATGATTTCCTCTTTTTACCATTGTTGTGAATATCTCCATCCATTGAATTGTCACTCGATTGACTAAACTGTTTTACTAGTTACATACTATGGTATATTTAATTTATTGTATTAATACTAGCCAACTTTTATTTTTCATCTTTTAGAACCAACAAATAGGATCTAGATCACTAATGGCTATATGAAAAATGTCCTCAAAACGAGCGCCCCCAAAGTCTTTGGGACTAAGTCCCATAATGGGGCTGAATAATGTAAATTTTAGACCTCAAGCAAGGTTAGATACGAAGTGGCTTAAATCTGATCTTCGTAACCTTCTTGAGGCTGATAATCTTCCCATATTTTACAATCAAATGGTGAAAGATGGAGAAGTGACAGGGCCCCACACATCAGGCATTCTCAACTCAGCTGGTGCCACTGCTAAAAAAGGTATGGTATATATGGAAAAACTATACACACCTATCATACAGTTTATATTACAGTCCACAACAAGGTCTAATTTAAACCCAGGCCTAAACACATCTACAATATATTATTGTATACAGTACCTTTATTTCATAATTTAATACAAAATATTAATTTATTGTATTGAATAACTACAAATTGCCTCAGGATTTGTGATAAAGCCTAGTGGGAATGGGGTAAATTGCCATAGGTAGAAGAAAACAATATGTAGGCATTGGGTCTACATTTACAGCAAGCAAGAATGAATTTTTTCATACCAAAATTTTCCATCATACTGACCCATGAAAATTATTTTGAAGAACAGTAATGAAAATATGTAAATTATATGTTTAGTGGTTTTCCATCTGGGAATGTAAGCCCAAAAATTTAAGCAAACAAAGAACCAGACATGAACTTTAACAAGAAAAAGGCATGGTTTTTTTCCGTATTACCAATGGGCTGTACTAAATACTGAAGGCAAATAAATTTAATAATTTAACTAAAAACTACTTAATAAGGTCCTTTGAAGACCTCCACATACACGCAACTTTTAATGAAAAAACAGGCTTTTTGCCATCGATTTTAGGCATTAAATCTGCTGGAAATTTTCATCAGATTGCCAGATTGAAAGCAATCAACCATAGGCCTGTATTGTTTTTTCATAGTGTGATAGGTTTTCAAAGGTAGATTAGTCTCTGTGCGTATTGTTGTATTTTATATTCTAGGACATTCATTTTGTGTAAATAGAATTACTACTAAGTTAATTGTTTATGGACTATGTTGAGCAAATATTGTCATAGCACATGCTTCATCACTGGCATAAGCCTTATGAATGCTTGAGCAGACCATTGTAATTCCTGAGTAGATGCCCATTTTTGAGTTATTATTTTAATGCCAGATTCTTCTTTGTTGTTATAGTGTCATTTGAATAGTTCTAGATTTTTCATTTTGAAGCACTTATTTACTTTGTGTTTAATCTTTTGGGCTTAAAATTTTTGTAGTTTTCAATCATTATATATATCTATGTAAAAAGTTTGCAGTATTACTGCATTAATGCACTGTGAAAGAGGAGAGGCTTAGAGAATCACTTGTATATTTATAGGTGAGAGTGGTCGCTTTTACTGTGGCATGAAAGTTCTTACTTGCCCATGCTGTGATGGCATATGTGGACCCCAGAGTGGTTGTAACTGTGGGCCTTGCCAGAAACTCGAAAAAGAGGAAGCAGAAAGGATTCAGGCTCTTGGCCAAAGGCCACATCCTCCTTCACAGACCCTCCTTGAATCGTGGAATTGGGGCCCTCAGCCAACTGCAGAAGACCTTACAAAGTGTGTTCAATCTATAATTGTGGAACAGAAAGCAACAGTGTTAGAGGGAGCATCAACCACTTTGTCTGCTTTTCGAATTCATCAGAAATTCATGGTCACCCAAAGGTGAGTTAGGGACGTACCTAGTGTGATCCTATATTGCTTTACGTATGTTTGATTTATCAACTCAAGATAGGCCAAGTCTGTAGTAAGTTAGCCACAGCAAAAGAGAGACTAACCTCTGTGTCATAACCTCATCCTGAATGATGTCATTTAAAGTAAATTCAGTATTTTTTGTTTCATATAAAAATTCTAAAGTACATATCAACTTCAATTTATAAATATGTAAATTAGGCCTGTCATATCATGTGGCTTGGGTAAAAGCATGTTGATGAATAGAAATTTCATATTTATTTCTTTTAACTTGGTTGTAAAGTAGCCTTTCTTTTATTAGCTAGAATTTAATCTACCTTAAAATAGGCAGGCTGAAGTAAAGTTATTATTCCAGATACTTGATTGCCTTGAAAAGGACTAGACAGACTTCTTCATCAAAAAATTCTGAAATAAATGTAACAAAAAAGAAAGTAATAACATCAAGTACGACTACACCAAAGGCTGACACTTGGGGAACCAGATCAAATGCTGACAAAGTGACAGGAGGACTCGCAAGAGTTGGTTCTAGAGCTGCTTTGAACTTTGCTTTTGCCTTCCTACGAAGAGCTTGGAGATCAGGAGAAGATTCTGACCTTTGTACAGAACTTTTGCAGGTTTGACTCAATGAGGAATAGGTTGAGCATTTAGTTTTAGAGTTAACTTGTCATCATCCTAGAAAGTTAATGGCAATCGCTTGGCCCTGTTTTTTCATGGCATTATGTATTGTTAGATCACATCTTTCTTAATGATAGTTATATTTTATTACAAAAATTAAAGAAATGTCAAGTTGTTAACCATTGGTTAAAATTAAATATAATTTTTAATTATCACACTTTAAATTCAAGTTATTGAGAAAAGTTTCATTGCTTTAAGTAATGTTAAATTTACTGAGATTACATTAACTTGCATTTTATTTACTTCATTTTCTCTCATCAGTGTATATTTGTTACCATTATTCTGATATCATTCACTCATCTTCAGACATTGTTTTTAGTACCTGTATTTTAAGTCAAAACTACTCATTCACTATAATGTAGGTATGATAGTTTAAATTTTTAACATTAAAAAATGTACAATGAAACCTGTCATTCCATCAGGAATCTTTAGAAGCTCTTGAAACTTTACCTGAAGCCACTCTATTTGATGAAGCTGTTGTATCACCAGTCTGGTTAGATGTGGTTGAGCGATCCCAGAAGTTTCTGACCACAGTTGTTTTAAGTCACATTCCAGGAAGTAAGTGTTCCTTCTTTAAATAGTGCTTCAGACCCACAATATTTTTCTTAACTTCAGTTGAGATTTTATATGCCCTCTTTGGAATGTATAGAATACTCATCCTATACTTACTTATAAATCCTATAATCACTTACCATTGTGAGTTCTAAGAGGTGGCTCTCAACTTCACATTCAATTGTAAAGAAAAGGAACACACACACACACACGTGTGTTTATAAAGCAGTTGTATTTGTTACAGAATTTTACTCTTGAAATTAAGAGGAAATCATAGAGATAAAGTCCTATTTACTATGTTACAAATAGTATCTACATCCATTTCAATCACACTTCCAGGCACAACAGGAAGTGTAGCGCGTGTTCCACTCAAAGATCGACATTTTGGTCTGCTGCTGTTACTTCATTTGGCATTACAAAGAGCGACATTGTCTAGTCTCCTCACTGTCATTATACTTTTGCTTCAGCTTTGGGACTCTGGGCGCAATCAGTAAATACCTCATTATTATTATTAAGTATTCATAAAATTATTAGTGATTTATAAAGTTAATAATTGGTAAATATTGATGAGCACAACTACCAAGTGTTCATAATTTATTGGGCACCTGATAGCTCGGTGGTTAGGGTGGCGGACTCCGAGTGGTGTGGTGCTGATTCACTCCCAGCCACTGGCATTGGTTGGAGTTGAGTTGGCCACTTATTCTGTTTCTACTCTGGCTTAGTTGACCCTTGGGACACCCTCACCATGACATTACATTGTGGGAAAATGAGCTTCTTGGATGTTAGCTTTTTCATACTGTATTGATTATTATTATTATTATTAATAAAACAAATTCTAAGTGTTCATAGGTTTAATGAATTAAACTTTTCATGAAAAAATAATTAATTTAATATAGATAATGAAGAAATAATTCCTGTTGCATGACAGTACAGTATGCGCATAAGATTTAAAAGTTTAATTTTACCCAGTCTCAAATATGTCTTTATTTAGGGAAGAAGAAAAATGTTATATAAATTTCAAGGTTTTTAATATTTTGCTTATTAATTTGACCCGCTACCCAATTTAGGAACCTATCCAAACACTTTTTTAATTATCTGAATTGTATCTAGTACATGCCCTAATATACAGGGTGTCCCAGAATTAACTATCTATTTCAATGAAATCGGGCAGATTTTTAAAAAACACACTTTTATTTGTTTATCATGTTTAATATGTGTTAAAAATGTATAAACTTCTAAATTTTTTCATAATTTTATTTTCATAATTTTTTCATTATCTGGTCCAATGAAAGACCGTCTGAAGTCATAGAATGGCAAAGAGACTCTCCAAAAGTTAATGTGTGGCTTAGAATGACCAAATCCAAAATTTATGGCCCATTCTTCTTTGCGGAAGCAACTGTAACAGGTACCGTCTACCTTGATATGCTTCAGCAGTTTCTCGAACCACAGCTTCTTGATGATGGCATTCTTGATAATGTTGTGTTTCAACAAGATGGAGCACCATGTCATTATGCTCTAATTGTTCGAGAATACCTCAACAGACGCCTTCCGAATCGGTGGATTAGACGTGGAGGACCTCAACCTTGGCCTCCGCGTTCTCCGGATTTGACACCCCTGGATTTCTTTGCATGGGGTTTCATAAAAACAAAGGTTTATCACCAAAAGATCAATGCTTCTTGTTGAAACACAACATTATCAAGAATGCCATCATCAAGAAGCTGTGGTTCGAGAAACTGCTGAAGCATATTAAGGTAGATGGTACCTGTTACAGTTGCTTCCGCAAAGAAGAATGGGCCATAAATTTTGGATTTGGTCATTCCAAGCCACACGTTAACTTTTGGAGTCTCTCTCTGCCATTCTATGACTTCAGACGGTCTTTCATTGGACCAGATAATGAAAAAATTATGAAAATAAAATTATGAAAAAAATTTAGAAATTTATACATTTTTAACACATATTAAACATAATAAACATAAATAAAAGCGTGTTTTTAAAAAAATTGTCCAATTTCATTGAAATAGATAGTTAATTCTGGGACACCCTGTACAGGGTGTCCTATAAATTTGGTCTTGCAGCAAAATTTATTTTAAATTAAATTTACAAAAATAATACATTATAACTAAAACAAATGTTCAAATTGATGTCTTGTTTTGGGACTTTTTTTGTTGCAGGTAGAATAACACACAATGGCTAATATGGAAGTGAGTTACACTCCTCAGGAAAAGGCCTCCATCTTTTCCTGAAGAGTGTAACTCGGTTCCGTATTAGCCATTGCGTGCTATTCTACCTGCAACAAAACAAAAGCCCCAAAACAAGACATCAATTAGAACAGTTGTTTCAGTTCTAATGTATTATTTTGTAAATTTAATTTAAAATAAATTTTGCTATGAGACCGGACTTATGGGACACCCTGTATAAAAAAAATGCATTCAAGATCCATTAATTAAATGCAGAAATGTTTTATTTTTTATCCACTAGAATTACCAAAGGTAAAAGAAAATAATAAAATAAAGAGGAATTGTACTTGTGCTTTTTTCAGGGATGTGTACTGTTAATATATATCCAAATAAATACATACAAATACAGTTGATAATTAACCAGTGAAAAATTCATGACAGTATTTCAGAAATTTTAGAATGACCTTTTGTGATTGCTGTATTCATACTGACTTCTAGCTTCATATGATTTTCCATATAACTTTGGTTCTAATTATTTCTAGTGTTTTATGAAAGGAGGAAAAATATTTACACTATAGTTTCTAGTGATATACCAATTTCAAAATTTAGCTGATGCTGATTCTTTGCCATGATTTTAAAAAATCATTTCCCTTCACAAATTTTACTAATCTCTTGTGAAAACTTTCAATTTTCATATTTTTACATTTCAAATTTGCTTTTATGTCGATTAACCTTTCTGCTGTGTGGAATGTTGCCAATCACTGAAGAGAATGTGGTTTAATAAGTTTTTGGTATGAATTTTTTTAATAATTTCTGTGCACATGGCAGCTGATCTTGGATAATCCTCTTTGTGTAACTTGTGTAGTGCTGGAATATGGTAACTTTTCTTTTTTGATGTTGATTTTAAAATCCTGAGAACAGTCATTTTTAGTATGCTTAGTCTATGTGATGCTGTGTGAGTTGACATTCTAGGATTTGTTTCAAAGGCATCTCTTACCAATTTGACATTTTCCTGAGAGGTACCTGAATGTCCAGATTTTCTCATCATGAATAAATCCTGTTCTTTTAAATTTATTGACCAGCTTGGGAATTGTTTTGTCTGTGGGTCCCTAGTTTGTGAAATCATCATCTGACTTTTTCTCAAATTTCTTTGCACTTCTTCCCTTCAATAAAGAAGGGTGTTACTACCATTCCACATTCTTGTACATTAGGGTGGCCCACTTTTCAAATTTTTTTTAAAAGTATAGGTTATCATAGTTTTTCCCATTATTTGGCACTATACTAGCACATTGGTACCATTTTTACAAAAATTGATCAATATTTAGGGGTCTCGCATCGACCTTGAAATTACGAGGTTTTTTTTTAAATGCGTACTTTTAACTTTTTACTGAATCAAGATAAATCATTAAGTAGGGATGTTTTCTGAATCCTCTTGATGAGAGAAGTCGTTTGGTGTGCCTTCCAATGTCATACGACTAACAGTTTAAAAGTTGTGCCTGTATACAGGTAATATCAATGTGCTAATATAGTGCCAAATAATGGGAAAAACCACGATCACCTATACTTTTCAAAAAAATCAGCAAATAGCAGACAAATAAGGAAGAAAGAAACAATAACTTAAACAATCACTTTTGCATTGTATTGACCACTATCACACGTCACTGGCTGCAACATTGTCCATCTGTGCTATGTCATCGTGGCGAGTGATGACTTCTTGAAGTCACCGAGCTCTTTCCGGTTCTTTTCCACCACTTGCAGAAGATCCTGCAGCTGTGCCTCGTCCTTTGTGACCGTGTTCGCATAGTCTTGTATCAGTTGGACTCCTCTTTCAGCGACGTCATTGGTGACCTGGAGATTAGAGATCACATCCTTCAGATGACAAAAGTCCTCGTTCTCGTCCCACTTATCAGTTGGCAGGGTGAGCCACGAAGACCCATACATCTTCAGACCTGCAAATAAGAACCAGGAGGACTCGTCGATCAGGTCAGGGAGTAGCGTCATCTCGTCGACTGAGACGTTCTCGTATGTGAAGTCTTTGGGTACAGGGAGGTGGGACAGCTTCTCTGCCATCTGTTGCTTCACAGTGCCATCCACCTTGTTGCTGCATAGAGCGAAGATGACGGTCTGAGGCCTCAGATACCAGAAGTGCCGCCTCATCACTGCCAGTGACGCTTCTGCCACCTCGTGTCCACTGCCCTATACCTCAGAAAACGCTGGTATAGTACCAGGTCATTCAATGGCGCATCAGCTGCTACAGGGGCCGCCAACCAAGCTGGTACGTACAGAAGAGCGATGAACACCACGATCCTGTGCAGTTTGTCGACCAGCTCGGAGTCGAGCTCCAGCTGCAGTCGATTCTTCTTTATATCTTCGACAGCGTCAGATGCTCCGATATCCCACAGCTTGTCCACACTGTCCGAAAACTTCTGCCGTTTTTTTCCGGCGTCAGTTTCTCGTTTTCTGCTCTTTTGGAGTAAGTGCCACTCTTTCCACAATGCCTCTAGCTTCCATTCGCAGTTGAGCTTTGTGATTGTTTTAATGCGGGCCATGTTCCAAAACTTTGAGACGTTGTTTACTGTTTCTTTGAATGCGTCTTTCCTGTTAGCAGTGTACTGGATAACACTGAAGAAGTATTGCAAAACCTGCCGTGTTGTTGGCAATTTGCTACCACTGATGGAGGACGATGGTTGGCCAACTAAAAAAATTTCCGAGGCCGATCTTAGAGAAGATAGCGATGTTATTTTCGCCTTTCCTTTTGATGACTCTCTCTTTGTAGCTTCAAGAGTTCTTCCAGTTATGGTTGCCATCGATTTGTCCATGACAAAGGATGAGGAACTCAGACAGAATTTCAAAATGTTATGATCTGCAAAAGAAGAAATAGGTTAGGTACCTGGCACAGGCATAGTGCATTTTCTAATTACCTATATACATTATACATTCCACCCGGGTATGGTGACTCATTTTTTTGAAAAGTATAGGTGATCGTGGTTTTTCCCATTATTTGGCACTATACTAGCACATTGGTATTACCTGTATACAGGCACAACCTTTAAACCGTTAGTCGTATGACATTGGCAGGCACACCAAACGACTTCTCTCATTAAGAGGATTCAGAAAACATCCCTACTTAATGATTTATCTTGATTCAGTAAAAAGTTAAAAAGTACGCATTTTAAAAAAAACTAGTAATTTCAAGGTCGATGCGAGACCCCTAAATATTGATCAATTTTTGTAAAAATGGTACCAATGTGCTAGTATAGTGCCAAATAATGGGAAAAACCATGATCACCTATACTTTTCAAAAAAAATTGAAAAGTGGGCCACCCTATTGTACATCCATCATCATCTATGGCCTGTAGAAAGTAAAATAGAAGTATCATTATTTTAGCTAAATAGATAGGAACTTTTGGACTGCCCTGTACAGTACCAGAATTTATTACTAGTATACCATAGCTAAAATGATGTTAGATCATTTTATTACTTGGTAAAATAAAATAATTTTATTTTAGTTTCATAAATTGAATACCAATATTTAAAGTAATTGGTTTTTTTATACAATGTATTTTCCTCCTCCTACAATGTAAAAAACCTGACAATTTTTCATTAAAATTTCAAGGCCCTGGTGACCTATTTGAATAAAAATATGGATATATATTTTGGGTTTATGAAATTAAAATATTTAAAATAAGGTCAACATAATATGATGGTTTAATATAACGATTATAAAGTACAACTTAATATAGGATTATTATTAATATAGAGTAGGAGATTACAATAGTTTATATTTAGACATAACTTACTAAGCTTTCCCATTTTTGTGAATGTAAAATATATTTTATACAATTACACTTTGAAATTAGTATAAATTATTGTGGTGTTCTTTGTATGTGCAATTTTCTATAAACGTTTATTTTATTTTGTAATGAAAATTTTAAAATTTCAAAGAATCAGTAAAAGAATTGGCTGAATTTGGCGATGCCGATTAATTGGTACACCACTAACAGTTTTTAATGTAGGGAAATAAATACTTACCATAATTGTTCTTAAAAATTTGAATTTTCTTGTGGTTCACAAATTTTTAATGCCAGAGCCTGGAAAAGCTTTAAGCCTAACCTTTTTAGACCTATTTATATTATACTTGCAGGGAGCCAGAGCCTAAAAAATAAGTAAAAACTAAGCTTAGGTAAGTCTTGGTGGTATAGTGGTTAGTATTGCTGACCGAATCCATCAGCCCCGGGATCCGACACCCAGTGATGGCAGGTGGCGTGCAGCAAAACCCAGCTGTTCATCCTTCCACACACTAAAGAAATTGGTTGGTAGATAAATGGGTACCGTAGGTAGCCTAGTGGTTAAGACACTGGGCTGCTGGTGGGGCATGATTCAGATTCTATGTTAAACTGCAAGTCTAAGGTGGAGTGACAAACTTGACCTTTGTTAGAATGAACAATTCAGGTGGAAATAAAACCAAGGTTAATGAACCAAGATTAACCAAGTCTTAATTAACAGTTAGTTCTTGGATCTTAACACTTTTCTCGTTTAACTTAATGAATATTTAGTTCATTTTGGAGAGCATATTATTATTAAGTAACAAAGTTGTTAAAAAGATTATAAAGATTGCAGAGTTTTAGAAGACACTTTTTTTTTTTTTAGCACTGGAATATTTGCTATTTTTAATCATTCACTTTCATAGTTTGAGATTGGTAACTTAATGCTTTTTTAAGTAGGAAACGGGGGTTACATGATATAGGAAAGGTATAATGGAGGTACTGACATGGTTAAACTTCTCATTTTGTAGGTTGATAATCGGACAAACAACCATGGAACAAGTGCTCCGCTCATTCCTATTCTGAAGAGATTTGCTGCTCTACCTGTGTTGAAAACAAGATCCTCCACAAATGTAGAGGAGGTTAATACCTATGAGGTCTGTTTTTAATAGTAATAATTGTTCAGGTTTAGAAATTATAATCATTTGGTGGAATCAGTACAACCTTGTATTTTAAGCGAGTCTGTCTTAACCATTAATTTGTTTACTATTCTGTATCCAACATGAATCATTTCTTCATAATGTGTCTGAAATATGGCTACTTTCAGAGTAGTTCATTGATAAATACCTTGTACTGATAAATTTATCAAACCTGGAAATAGGTGAACCCTACAGAATGTTTATTGAAGTATTTGGAGATACCAGAAGATAACACTGTAAGTGTAGATTTGGAGCAAGGTGCTGTGATCCTTCTATGCCATTTGGATCGATTATCATCCCCTCACTTGCCCCCACTCCACAGCCCTTATGGCAGACCTTGCCAGGGACAAGAGGTTTGTAACCAAGCAGCAAGTGAATATGCCAAGTGTTTATAAGTAACTTAAAATTTTATCCAGTAAGATTTTCATTTTCTATAAACATTTGATTTAAAAAAAAGAATTTTTGAGATTTTAACCGCTTCTTACATCGTCATATTGAATGTTTGTGTTGATTATTTGATCCTGGTTATATTCCAAGTACAGAACATTGTTCTCAAAACTGTCTTTTCTCACTAGTGATTTAATTTAGCCTGAATTATATTTTTTTTCAGGTTTTATCTTGGGGTTGGCTCTCGTGGGCAGCTGTAACTAGTCCATCGCGTCCGTTTAATTACTGCGATAACTTGGCTGAATTGGGCATTAAAAGCATAGCATGTGGAGAGCAGTTTTTCATAATCCTCACTCAAAATGGGCGTCTGTATAGTATGCCTTACGCCGCTGAAGTTCAGAACCCACGCTTGGTTGCGGGACAACCGGAGGAAGAGTTTGAAAAGATCTCTTGTCACCCTGACGGAAAACACTATTTGGCAATTACGTCCAGCGGACTCGTAAGTTAACTGAAATGAAAGTTTCGTAAACCGTTACGAGTTGACTAAGTCTTAGTTGCTGAGCCAAGTTTAAAAGTTTTTCCCCTCAAATGCATTGGCATTGGTTCGCTTCGCGCAACACAGTTTCTGTGATGTAGCTTTTTCTAATTTAAATTTGATTCTTATTTTAAAGAACGTAGGTAATAGTTGAGCCTAATTAATTTTTTAATCATACGCTAAAACTTCATTTCTCTTTCATATACTTTTTATATACTGTATATATCATAAAGAATACTTGATTGAAGGGTTTGTTCTTAGGGAAACGTAGCTTAGCGAAGAATAAGAGGACGAAGAGATGGTCTATGTTTATTTACAAACGTTTCGGAAATTTTCATTTTCCATCATCAGTGCTGAAATTCTAAAAGCAGATAAAAAATTAATAAATATAATGAACGGGAACTCGAGAGGAGGGGCGACAAGCTTGACCTTCATGAAATGAGGAATCATCGCGCGGAACCTTTGTAAGGTAAGGTTATATTTATTAATTTTTATCAGCTTTTATAATTTTAGCACTGATGATGGAAAATGAAAATTTCTGAAACGTTTGTAAATAAACATGGACCATTAGGGTGTGTCAATTTGGGAGGTGAAAATTAATTTTTGCCAATTCCTTCACTGAGGGGTTTTAAAAATATGTTTTTGGATGTGAAGAATTCAAATCTGCTATTATTTTTGTGATTGCTCAACATTTAGCTTGGTAAATCTACGTTTGATTAAAAAGCACATAAATTGCTCTCGGAAAACAACATTTATTAATTTTAGCTTCTCAAAATGTCAGGTAATGCTATAAAAATTTTAGTTTCTCTGCGTAAAACATATCCTAGTAATCATAAAACATATCCTTGTAATCAGTGGTGTAGTGCTAAATAAAGAAGTGAGGGAACGCATTTTGAAAGTGTTACTCAGATGCCGGGGAGACAATGGCGAGCGCGGCGAGCCCATACAGCTGGGGGTCCGGGGGCACTGTAAGCTCCCCGGAAAATCTTTGGAAATCTGACCAATTTCAGGGATATTTTGAGGTCATATGCACTGGATATTAGGATATATTCCAAGGTTGAAGATGCAGTATTTCCAGTGTCATTAGATATACGACATCCAGTACGATCAATAAAAATAGCTAACAACTGGAATGATTAACTAAAAAAAAGTTAACAACTGGTACGCCGTGGTGACTGTTTCACCAGATCTTTATAGGCTAGCATTGCCTCAGTCGAAGCTAAAAGAAATGAAGCAGTTAATGATTATTTCCCATATTTCTTCTAGGGGTGGGAATTAAAATTTCATGACGTTAGAGATTTGTAAGTTCGGATTTATTTGAAATAGTGAGGGAACGCCGTTCCGTCTACCAAAAAAAGTAAGGGAACGCCGTTCTCACGCGTTCCCACAGCACTACACCACTGCTTGTAATCATAAAACAACATTAGAAAGTAATGACATCAGTAAAAAAAATATTTAAACAAGTTTCATCAAGTCTTGTTGCTTTGATTCGTTCTTGGACATCAGCCGCCGACTTGCTTCTTGGCCTCTGATATAGCCCTCACGTTTCTCATGTGTATACACCCTGCCTGCTGCCTCTGTGACTTGTTTCACACACCTCTCTATTGACTGAGCATGACAGGGCCACTGTGGAACTTGCATAGGCTTGTCAAAGAACTTCTTTACTTCCGCTTTAGTCAGTTTACATGTCAAAGGAGGTTCAAATACCCCGTCAGACCAGTCTATCAGCTCCAACACGGAAGAAGCACTGGGGTTGATGGAAGGTGTCTTCCTGGGACGTACAGAAAGATCTCCAAGTGTGTCATCATCTCCACCCCTCATGTCAACAATCTTTTGGACACCAGCTCTCCTCTCCTCACTGTCATCTGAGCACAAGAGTGTCTGGATTATCATTTCGCTGAATGCATACCATGCTGAGCGCTTGATGGTTGGCAAAACAGCATCCACTACAGCCTAACTAGCTGCAGCTGAAACAAGATGTGGCGTGGGCCTTCCACCCAAGTGTTTTACTTTGATGTTGAACCAACAGGGGTAGTATACACCAACAATGTATTCCACTATCAGTATTAAGTTGTTGAGGGTTTTGCCTTTAAGGCCATGTTTTGAAACCCATATGCGACAAAGCCTGTTTGCTGTTGTCAACCACCTTGAATGGCTCACTGGACCAATTTCAAGAAGGGCCAGATCTGTGGGAAGTTCTCCTGTCCTTATGGCCTGTGTGATCCTATACCTGTACGCTTGATCAGTAGAGAGATCCTTTACGACATTGTCACTCAGTGAAGTAAGAGGCTCTCCAATTGAGAGTTTGGTGAATGAAGGATCAATTTCAAGTTCTGTTGCAGTGTCTAGCATCTTGCCAATGTTACCTGTCCACTTGTTGTTAGACAAGGTCTTCCCATCCAGTGCTGTGATCAAGTGTCGCAGGGGTAACTCGTTAGTGTGGAGGCACAAACCAACCAGATCAGCTTACGGCAAAGCTTGACCTCTACCCAATGCATGGAACCACCCTCCCAGCCAGTGTTAACATTTGTAGAATCACCTCCAATGGCCTGCAGGCTTTTATCAATGCCCTTCTTCTTCATGAAATCTACAAGATTATCAGCAATAACTTCAGCAGTTTTTTTTCTCGTTGAGCCTTTCTCAGGAGTGAAGTGGTAGAGATATCTTCCACCTGGCTCACTGCACACAGAATAATGCTCTTCTTTGATGATGCTGGGGAACTGACGATCTGAATTGTCTGCTTTCAGCATAACTTTAGTTGTATCTTGACGGCCGTCAAAGAAGATGCAGTCAATTTCACCCTTCTTACAAAGATCATCAAATTCCTGATCCAGGGATCTCATAACTTTTTCTTGGCCCTCTTGACTTTATTGTGATCAACTACAAGTCTCTTGTCTTCTTCAGTGATCAAGCCAGCATCCATAAAGGCAGCAGTGGTGATGGCAGCTGTGGCACGCAGGCCAACACCATATCTGATGCTATGCATAGCAACATTAGGTATTTCTAATGTGTTGTACTCTGGCTTTTTATTGGAAGTTGAAGACGTGCTTGGTATTTCTAATGTCACTTCATAACTTCCATCCTTTCCATCTTGAGCATCAGCTATTTGTTCTTCATTTTCATCATCAGAGAAAATTATTTCATTTGATGGCACTGAAACATCCTGCTTACTTGTCTGCTTATATTCAGCAAGCCTTCTTCTTTCGTCTTCTCGCCGCTTCTGCTTTTTGACTTGTCTGTTGTGCTCAGGTTGATCTGGCAAGCCAATCTGATGTGGTCCAATAGAACTAGACTTGTCTCTCTGACCTTTAATGAAAGCAAGTTCCTTCACAGGGATCTTCATCTCCCTAGGGCATGTACAGTTAATGTGAGTTTCGTTTTTGCAACCAGCATCTGCAAGGCAGCCAAATTCAGAGCAGAGAACAATTTTACACTTGCAACTGAGGATGTCAAAAAGCTTGTCAAGTTTTGCAATGAAAGCCTCTTTGACATGTAGCTTTCCTCTCCCAAGAGATATGTTTTTGGCCTGCTCCCAGCTCTCTTGGATCTTGTTTAAGATTGTGACTCGTGAATTTACAACGGGGGCTACAAAAGAACTGTTTGCTCGTTCCCACTTTTCAAGCACTTTAGGGTAAATGTCCTTTGCAAGACTGGCTGCTGGGTAGTTTCTCACATCCTCACCACTTTGTTCTCTTAGCAGTAGGCCATATTTCAGAACGTCTCGCAGAGTTTGGAGTTCAGAGGGCAACAACTCTCTACCAGTTTGAATTAGGTTGCTCATATGTGTGAATGTCCCCAGTCTTGTCCTCCTTTTAGAAGCCATTGTAGGTCAATTCCCACTGGTTAGGATGGTAGCACGGACGGACAAGTAATCTTCAGCACACTGATGAATATGTTTCAGCCTGTGAAATAAGCAAAAACAGCAGTGCATTATATATACACAGCATATATAATTATTAATATAATAATTATATATACACAGCATATATAATTATTAATATAATAATTATTATATAATTCCACAAAAAAGTAAAAAAAGTCACTATTTTTATGTAGCTTCTTACCAAGCAAAACTAAATTATATTAAATTAACAAAAATATCTTTAGAATTCCTAAGTCATGCTGCAACTTCTTAGCACCCCTCATATTTGGAATTTGAAAGTTGAAAAATTCGACACACCCTAATGGACCATCTCTTCGTCCTCTTATTCCTCATAAAGAATAAATAGGCTTTTGCCTCAATGTACTCGCTGAAAATAGTAAATAAGTTAGAAATTTTGTGGACATTATTTTAACCCTTTAACGCCGAACTTTTTTATAGAGTTAAGTCTAAATGCGTGTATTTGAAACTACGTATTCGACCCAGTAGGCTTTAAAGGGTTAATTGCTTTTGAAGAGTCCTGCATTAATGTATTTTTTTTTTATGCAAGGAGGAGGGCCAGTGGCAAATACCCCCCCCCCCCCCCCACCCCCCCCAACCATAGAGGAAGAAGAGAGAAAATAAAGGTCCAGGGTTTTCGAGATGCCTGGAAACTCTACGTTTGAAAGATTGGAGGTCATAGACGGGGGGAAAGATAGATTGAGGAAGGTTGTTCCAGAGTTGATCGGTTGAGTAGATGAAAGATTGAAAATACTGATTAAGCATTAAAGAGTTGGACAGAAAAGGAATGAGAATGTGTCGGAAGTCTGGTACTGCGTGCTCTCCTTAAAGGAAGAGGCATGCAGTTAGAGAGTTCAGAAGAGCAGTGTCTGTTATAATAGCGATAGTAAAGGGAGAGTGAGGCAACATTACAACGAAGAGAGAGGGATTGAAGATAGTAAGAGGCGGGGAATTGATGAGACTAAAAGCCTTTGATTCTGCCTGGTCAAGTAGAGATGTGTGGGTTGAGCCATCTCACATATGAGAAGCATACTCCATACAGGGGCGGACGAGACCCCTGTATAGAGAGAGCAACTTAGTCGGGGGTGAAGAAACTGCAAAGCCGGTACAGCACACTAACCTCTTAGAAACTGTTTTAGAAAGATATTATACGTGATCTTTTCAGGAAAGATCACGAGAAAGTAAACTCCAAGAATGTTAAGTGAAGAGGAAGGATTGAGTTGTGTATTGTTAAAGGTAAGGGGATAGTCGTGCGGAAGATTGTGACGAGTAGACAGATGAAGGAACTGAGTTTTTGAGGCATTGAAAGCCACAAGGTTTTCTCTGCCCCAATCAGAAATAGAAAGATCAGAAGTCATGTGCACCACAGCCGTTCTACGCGAAGCGTAGTTAGTAGACTGTTGAGAGGAATGCTTTGTGAGCGGGTGGAGAAGTAAAGAGTGGAATCATCGGCATACGAGTGGATAGGACAGGAAAAAAAAGGAAAACAGTGGGTGACAGGACAGAGCCTCGAGATCACCACTATTAATAGCTTTAGGAGAACAACAGTGACTATGTACAACCGCAGATGTGAATCAGCTAGAAAGGAAATAAAGAGATGAAGGCACAGATAGAGGGATAGAAGCCGAAGGGGGGCAGTTTGGAAATTAAGGATTTGTGCCACTTTGTCAAAAGCTTTTGACGTCGAGCGCAATAGCAAAGGTTTCACCGAAATCTCAAAAGGAGTATGACCAAGAGTCAGAGAGAGATGCAAGAAGATCGCCAGTAGAGCGTTCCTATCGGAACCCATATTGACCATCTGAAAGAAGATTGCGAGAAGAAAGGTGTTTAAGAATCTTCCTCTTAAGGATAGATTCAAAAACTTTAGAAAGGCAAGAAATCAAAGTAATTGGATGATAAAACCCAACGGAGGAAAAACTTTGACAGAGTAAGAAGAAGGATGAGAGGGGAGAAATAAATCAAGAATGTTGGGCCTATCTCCAAGGCCATCGGGGATACGAGTAGGGTCTGACAAGTCGGTCATTCAGGATAGAAAAATTGTATGCTAATTCACCAGGGATGTTAGTGAAATGGGAGGAAAGCCGAAGGTGGTGGTGAACATTGAAATCGCCTAAAATAGGGATTTCAACAAAAGGAGAATAGGATAGAATGTATTCCACTTTGGAAGCGAGGTAGTCAAAGAATTTTGGAAAGTCATTAGAATTAGGAGAAAGGTAGACAGCGCAGATGTATTTAGTTTGAGATTGGCATGTAAGCTGTAGCCAGAGGGTATAGAATTTGGAGGATTCAAGTTCGGGAATACGAGAGCAAGTAAGGTCATTGCGTACACATACACAACATCCACTTTTGGAGTGAAATTGAGTGTATAGACACCTGAGTTTCAGTGAGGAAGAGAAGGCAAGGTTTAGAGGAGAGGTGGTGTTCAACAGATTGAAAATTTGAGGAAAGGCCACGAATGTTGAAGTTTATGAAAAGTGAATTAGGTAGAGGCCCAGAATATCTCGAATGGGGAGTAGCAGAACCAACCCCGTTGTCCGGGTCTGCATTCCCGGTGTCGGCAGCGGGGGAGCCAGAAGTGGGGACGTTTATGGCCCCCTCCCCAGGGGGAACTCCTTCGGCTCTTGTAGTCGTTGCCATTGTTTTTTATTTATTTTTTAACTTTGAAGAGATTATGTAGTGTGCAAGATGCATGACTGTGTAGTGAAGAAAGGGAGAGAGGTGTATGTTTGAGACCATGCTGCTCACAGGGTAGATGAGACACGGGAAAAAAAACAGCTAAGGGGGACAGTGACAGGAGAAACGGGAGTTCCAGCACTCCCTCTCTTCTGCCTAACGTCCTCCCCGGAGTTCTTCCCTGGTTGATTGGTGTCTACAATCTCCTCCTTGTATGTAAAGACAGATTTGATTTCAATAATTATTTACCATTTATCCACATTTTTCTAACATGGAGATGATGTGTTGGGTTCAGGTGTAAGTTTTTTTTTAGTAACTTGTAGCTTGTCTTTAAGAATTCTTTTGCAAGAAGAATTCCCGTTGCTCAGTTTGTTGGAGATTGGGGTCAGGCTGGGAGGGTTGGGGTTAGAGTCCCACTGCCGCCGCCTATTCTGCGATTGCTTGGGCTCATGTGACTTTCGAACTTCATACCGACCTCCTTTGCGTGTGGAGAAACAGGAGTTCTGAGTGTTACCTGGTTTTTACCTTTTACTCGTTTTTTAGGTTTATTCTTGGGGCAACGGTGATGGAGGAAGATTAGGTCATGGGGACCAAGCTTCAAAGAGCGAAGTAGCGATGGTGAAAGGTCTTCAGAACCACACTGTCAACCACATCGCTTGCGGTTCAACCTACAGTGCAGCTGTTACCTCCGAGGGAGAACTTTACACATGGGGTAAAGGCAACTACGGGAGACTCGGACACGGGTCTTCCGACGATCATTATGAACCAACTTCGGTTACGGCATTAAAAGGTAAAGCATATTCTCACTGTACACTCTGTGTAGAATGTTAGTGAAAGGGATAACAAGTTCAGTAATAACCAGTAAAGAAAGTACACATCGTTTATTGTACTATGATCGTTTTCGTATGCAGTTTCATAGACTTAGCTCGTAGTTGAAAGTTAATTAAATAATATCTGCATTCGTCATCTTATCAGAATATCAGTTAAGTTCCAAATTTAATAAATAATCTTCCAAATCGATAGGGGAGAGAGTGGTAGATGTTGCTTGCGGGGGAGGAGACGCCCAGACTGTGGCTGTGACCGAATCTGGCGCTGTTTATTCTTGGGGAGACGGAGATTATGGCAAACTGGGAAGGGGTGGTTCAGATGGCTCAAAAGTGCCCAAGTTAATTGATAAGTTACAGGTGAGGGACACGTATTTTGAATTAAAATAAATTGCCTGGCGATT
This sequence comes from Bathynomus jamesi, assembly GCA_023014485.1. Lineage (NCBI taxonomy): Eukaryota > Metazoa > Arthropoda > Malacostraca > Isopoda > Cirolanidae > Bathynomus > Bathynomus jamesi. The sequence continues at coordinate 144,335 of JAJOZX010002913.1, read as the reverse complement.
AAAACCTGATTTAGCAACACGAAGAAAATGTTTTTTGTTTACTTCTTCCTTTACGGTATGTATTTATCTTTACATCCTGGAGTGGAAATTGCCAACGTCCGTACCTCAGTGGTTAACACCGTTTCCCTATAATTGAAATGAAGACACTGAGGTCGGGGGTTCGGATCCCGATGATGCTGGTAATAATAATAATAATACAGGTGTTAGAGCAATGGGCCGCATTAGTTAGCCTGAACGCTGTGCCATTTTCTGGCCCTCATGACTGATTATTTTATTATTAGAGTGGAAAATAGACTTTTGATTGTAGGTCGGACTCATTCCATTACTTTATGTAAATGACGCAAGTTTATGCTAGAGCATATTATGAAATATGAAATATAATATTTTCGATGTATAAAAGCTTATTGGAGAGCAACTAAATACTAAGTATCGTTGATTCTCGCGTGTAAGAAAAGGTATTTTTAAATTTTATTTAAATCAAATAACATGTTAAACTAATTATTATTATTATTTTCTATCAGGGTCAGATATTTGTAGAGTATTCTGCGGTGCTCAGTTCACGTTAGCATTAAGTAGAAATGGTTCCGTGTTCACTTGGGGTAAAGGAGATAATCACCGATTGGGGCATGGGTCGGAGGATCATGTCAGAGTTCCCAAGCTTGTTAAAGGATTAGAAGGTGAAGTTATCATGTTTGTTACCAACAGAGCGTGAAGTACGTATAACACATATCCTATATACATACCTTCACCCGTACTTTCGGAAAAAGTTTTTCCAGAAAAAAGTTATCACTACTAATTTGTTCTGCTTTTTAGAAATTTTCTTGAACTTTTTTCCGAAACTACATGTTAGCCCTATAGTATACAGACCTAACGTAACATATACAGTTATACACAGTATATGTATATTAACGTTCTTATCCTTTTTAAAATTTATTTCTGTTTTGCTTTTAAGTCCTAATCTTTTTCCAACAATAAATAATTTTATCCAGCTAAAGCATTTTTAACATAGTTTGCCTATTGTATTTTTAAGTGTGTGTGTGTGTGACCATAAGCTTATATCTAAAGTGTAAAAGGTTTATTGCAGCATTTGCTTTGCTGACGGTTTATTTAAAAGTGTTTGCTGCTTTCTTTTAGTTTAATTTTTGTAAGAAATCGATAATTTAGTTTTCTGTAATAATGAAGGCTATAAAGAAGAATAAACTGAACACGATGTTCTAATTCCTCGTTCTCTTAAAGGTATTAAAGTGTTGAAAGTGGGTATTGGCTCCATGCATGTAGTGGTGTTGACGGACAAGAATGAAATGTACGTGTGGGGCAGGAACGACCAGGCGCAGTTGGGGGACTCTCCCAATGCCGCCATCACCGAACCCACGCACATGTCTGCGCTTCATGGAAAGACCATTATTGGAGTGGCGTGCGGACCTGCTCAGGTAATTTAATGAAGAAGGATGTCATTTAATTTCTGAATATGAATGACGCATCATACCAGAATATGCAACCGTAGTTCCTCTACTAAGATATACATTTCTTTACAATGTTAAATTCAATTTTCTTCCACAGACTTTTGCCTGGACAACGAAACTTTCTTGGTTGGTTAGCATTCGTGTTCCGTACGTGGTGGAGGTGTGTGAGGATACATTAATTAAAATTAACGACCTCCTTAGCAGAGTAGGGGAAGGTCTGCTTCAGGATAAGACTCCCCATCAAGAACAGGAGTGCATGGTAGTTGCTACTCTGAATCTCCTCAGACTTCAGGTGAAAAAGAGAAATCTTAAAAAATTTCCTGAGTAGATTAATTGAAATAGTCTTTCAGTTTCTGTGTTCGAAACTTTGAACTGACATAGATTTTTGGCCATGCAATTAATAATAAAAGAGTTAGATATTTATAATATAGAGGAAAATTTTCAGCACATTACAGAACTGGTACGGTTCTTTGCCAGTCTCCATGAATCTGATATAATGTGAATGCCTATTCTTAACTTTTAAGAGAAAAATAAAAATATTAAAGAGTTAAGATTAAATAATAGAGCAGTTTAATTAGTATAGTTTTGGTATATTACCATATTACATGTTTTGTTTTAACATTAAAAGATTTTAAATATAATCATACAAAAATTAAGTTCCATTCATTATGTGGAACAAGTGAACAAATCATTGTAAACATTTTACCTAAACCTTCTTCCTCTCTTCTAAAAAGCATTTAACACTCATCACTGCGATTTAAGTTTGAATTTAAGATTACATAGAAGATAAAGTACCATTTTTCAGTATTTTCGGAACATTCATTGTTTCCTTGCAGCTTCACGCGGCTGTTCAGAATCAAGTGGATGTAGACACTTTGGGACTTTCTATCGGCTCTTCTCTACTCAATAGTTTGAAACAGAGGATTGTGAATTTGGCAAGCACTCCTGGTGTTTTAATTACCATTCAGGTGAGTGGTCTGATCATAGTCCTAATGAACGTCTCTCAACCTTAAATTTGGTGATACGTTTGCAGAAGTTCATTATTTTTTTAATATAGAAACATTAATGTACAATGAAGTATCATTTTATGTACCATTATCGTAACTTTTGTGCTTTTAAAGACTGCGGCCCAGGCGACCTTACAAACTGCTTGGTCCATTTTGCTCCCGACAGCTGAAGAGAGAGCAAAAGCCCTTTCTTCTCTACTTCCAAGTACAGGTAGGTCTAAGTTTTTTAGGTGTAAGTAATATTTGAAAAAAGTTGCGTTTAGATCTTCAGAAAATCCAAATTATTGGAATGTAGAATAAAGTATACAGATGAGAAATGAAGTGTTTAAAATTTACTTATTTATTGCCGTAGGATCAGATATATCAACAATGAGTTCTGGAAGGCGTTTCATGATAGATCTTCTGGTCTCCAGTCTTATGGCAGATGGTGGCTTGGAAATGGCAGTTAGTGCTGCTATTAAGTGTAAGTAGCCATATGAAGGTAATTTTAATCGTTTTATGAGAATCCACGCTATATACTAGCCTAATTGATCAGTTGCTATTTATGACTAGATTGATGAATGAGAAGTTTATTTGAAAAAAAATTTCTATATACGCACGAGTTCTAAATTAACGTTTTAAAGAGTGAGCGTGAGCGTCGTTCTTGTCCTTATTAATAGAGACTATAAGTAATGTAATATGCATTGCCACTGTGAAGGGCATACATTCCCCTATCTTCCTTCACCTTTAGTTGAAGTGCAAGAGGTGGAACAGAGCGAGAAAACGAAAGCGACCGGGGGCCATTGTATGCTCAACGAGCGCCCCAAGAAAGCCACGGAGATTCCTCCTCCTCTGAGAAGATCTTGCGACAACAGTGTTATGGAAGACCAGTCGCACACCTTACCCCTTCTGCACCTCGTTAAGCAACTTCTCAGGAATGCTTCTACTCAGACGCACATGAGGTTGCAGGTAATAATTTGGTATCTATCTCTAGTGGTTGATACGCAAAATATCCGTTCTCCGTTTTCTGTCTTCTCACTCGCAAAAAAGTGTTTGAAGCTTTTTTTTTTATTCTCCATTTGTCTTATTAGTCGTTCACTTTAAATTTGCTTACCGTACATAATATATTCTTCTGTTAACTTCTAACTACGATTTAAGTAATTTTTATGTAATGTACCTCGTACCTAGGCGATCGCCCCTGAAAACATGTCCATGATTTCGTCCGCCGTTTTAGTGGACTTGAACAACGAACGGAATGGTTTGTGTTCCGTTGTCAGTGGCTATTTGGAGTCCAAAATGCCCCCTTCAATTCAACTTCTTTTGCGGTTTCAGAGGCTTCTTATCAGTCAGTTGATGCCCGTGGAATCGGGCTCAAATCCTAAACATATTATTCAAGGTTTAAATTATGTGCTTTTTTTTTATAATTGAATGTTGTTGAATAAGTAGTAAACTGTCTATATAATAAAACTAAAGTTGCGAGGGGATCAAATGTAGAATTCGGACCCCAGCCTTCTTTAGTTAGCTTTATAAGGCTAACTAACGAAAATATCATGACCTAACCTAACCAATCGTTAGGTTAACTGTACGCCCTTGACGATTGGTTAGGTTAGGTCATGATATTTTCGTTAGTTAGCCTTATGAAGCTAACTAAAGAAGGCTGGGGTCCGAATTCTACATTTGATCCTTGCGAGGTATATAAGACAAATTCTGAAGTTCAATTCGAGGTATTAATGAAAATTTTGTTTCCAGAAAATGAAATTGAGGGTGCCGCTTGTCTGCTTCGAAAATACTTGAAACTCCTTGTCAATTACGTAGCTGATACTCTCTCCATCGCAACTTCTTTAGCCACAATCAATACTAGGCTGATGACGCTCACCTGTACTATTCTCGAGAAAGATATCACAGGTATATATATATATATGAAATATTTTTTTATGCAGGAAGGAGGGTCCAAGGGCCAATGTCCGCAAAAATGCCCCTTTCCCACCCACCATAGAAGAAGAAGCCAAAATCAAGGTCCAAAGTTTTTAAGATGCTTGGACATTGTACTTGAAAGATGGGTTGAAGAAGGTTGTTCCAGAGTTGATCGGTTGAGTAAATAAAAGACTGAAAATACCGATTAATCCTTGCGTTAGAGAATTGAACAGAAAAGGAATGACATGTGTCGAGAGTCTGGTACTGCGTGCTCTCCTTGAAGGAGGAGGCACGCAGTTAGAGAGTTCAGAAGAGGTGTCCGTTACAATAGTGATAGTAAAGAGAGAGTTTGATAACATTGCGGCGAAGAGAGAGGGATTAAAGACAGTCAGTAAGCAGCTGGGAATTGATAAGATGAAAAGCCCTTTGATTCCACCCGCTCAAATAGAGTATGTATGTATGTATGTATGTATGTGTGTATGTATGTATCTATGTATCTATCTATCGTCCGGGCGAGGACTTTTTAATTTCTGACCACCCGTGGTGGGTCGTGGTTCGGATTCCACGTTAAGCTGTAGGTCTAAGGTGGAGAAACAAGTTTGACCTTCGTCAGAATGAACATTTCGGGCGGAAGCAAAACCAAGGTTAACCAAGGATTTACATTTACAATATTTTTTATATTAGCTTAAAAGCATTCCATAGGTTCAGTCGATTGAAAATGGGTAAATTTTGAGATGAAGACAATCAAAATTGAGGAATAAAATGTTATCTATTTCTGGTGTGATACGAGTGGATTTCTTGATGAGTTACCCGTTGTAAGTTCATGATTTTGTTCTTACACTCGTAAATTAAAATAAAATGTGTCAGTTTGATTACATCTTCGAGCTTTGGTTGTTTTAACCTTTAAATAATGCACTAGAATGATCATGGAAATCCAGGCCCCGTTACAACTTACACATGTCACCATACACAAAGACATAGACACAATAGGACCATGAGACACATACAGAAGCATAATATTAACATATTACAGTACAACGTAGATGGCCTCGCAAACAAAATCATGCAGCTTAGGGAATTCGTACACAAACAAAACATTCACATAGCATTTATACAAGAAACAAAACTAAAACGCACACACAAAACACCCACCATCCCTGACTTCACGGCGATCCGTCAAGATCGTACTGGGGGTCACGGGGATGGATTCATCACTTACATACGTAAAAGCATTAACTACATTGATGCCACCCAAAACATTACAAACACAATCCAAGCAGATAACACGATAGAAATACAGGCAATTAACATTAAAACACGCGCAAAACACAATACAACACCACACTCATCAACATTTACATCCCACCAGATAGTTCACCTCAGGTCAGAGCATTTTTTAAGCTTTTCCCATTGGGCGACAAAGGCAGATCGGGAAGTGAGGCGGGGCGGGATTAAGGCAGGGGTGTGCTGCCAATTTCTTAACAACCGGTTCTGATACAGATGGTGTAAATCGGCGAGCGCAAATGTCGCGAGTCATTAAGCTAGGGGGTCCGGGGCAGAGCCCCGGAAGCCAACGCATTTTAGCTTTTCCAAACAGCATTTTGTAACATTTTGGCAGAAATTATTTAGCATATTCTTTATACTCACTAATGATATAATTATCTAAAAATAAACTAATTTTTCATCAAAAAATAAATATTGAAACGACCACTGCTTGTGATACTACATATAGTTTTCTATAAAATCCTGAAAAAATGAAAAAAAATGTAGATATAAATAAATTTCTACTGACTGTTAAATATTTGTTAAAAACAAATAAATGGTTCGGTGATCCAATCAAAATTTAACAATTGGTTCGGGCGAGCCGGACCGAACTGGTCCCAGCACACTCCTGGATTAAGGATACTATGGATCCGGATGTTCCCTAATCAGGTTACCATCCCCGTGTGGTCTGAAATAATACTAGCATTATCTATATATAAATATTCACTGTAAATTTCATATTTACATTTAGGATAAACAGTTCTAATTGTGGCATATGTGCATGTATTATATGTATTTATATGGCTTCCAAGATGATGCTCCCAAGACAATTCTATTTTCATAAATTTTGAAAATTCCTTGTCGCTCAGTACTCTAAAATTTCATTTACTGGGTGACAAAGTTTCTTCACTGGGTGACATTCATGTCGCCCACTCACTAGGTTAAAAAATGCTCTGCCTCAGGTGCCAGCCAATTACAATCCACATTTACACAATCTGGCCTCTCTCACTAATGTCATCTTAGGAGGGGATTTCAACGTTAAAGACACTAGTAGGTACCTGCAAAACCAAAGCAACACTAGAGGCGCCAACTAAACAGCCTCTTCATTCTTAACAATACAGAAGAACATACACATATACCACATCAAGCAGGATACTCAAACTCCTCCCCAGACATAACGTTCTTTTCCCCCTCACTAGCAACACACACACACTGGAGAACAGAAAAACAACTGTCATCAGACCACCTGCCCATCATCATTACAACACGTTCTACACACTGCCCCAACAGCCTTAGGCACACTTACAGAAATTACAAGAAAGTTGATTGGGAACAGTTCAACATACAGACTGAGGAACAATTCACCACATTAAACAGCACACCCATCATAAACATCAATACAACACTCAAGAAATTTAATCAGATCATCAATAATGCAAACAAATACATACCCAAGGGCAACATTAGGAAGTACAACCCAAATTACACTAGAGAAATAGCCCACCTCATAAGGCAACGTAACAACCTCAAACATAACACACAGAAGCCATAAAACAGCAGATACAACAGCTCAACACAGAAATAAACAAACAACTTAAAGAAAAACAAACAAACATTTAGGGAATTCATAAGAACACTAAACCGCTCCACAGATACATCCAGGCTATACAAAACTATAAACAGCATTACCCTCTCTAACAGCGGCATTCACACCTCACACATGGCTATCTGTCGCAGCCAAAATAATATCCCAACATACACACAACAAGCTAACATTCTAGTTAATCACTACGCAAAGATAAGTCACTTAAACAGACAACAACCAGAAACACGCAGACAGACAAACAGCCAGACACAAGAAAACCTACAGACATGACACGACCATTACACCTTTCAATACAGACCAGACCACCAAGATCATCAAAAACATTAAGAATTCGAAGGCTACTGGACCAGACAACATATCTAACATACACCTTAAACACTTGGGCCCACAGTTCATACTAGCTCTCACAAACATCAGCACATATTCATACCAACACTGTATTATTCCTAACATATGTACTCAAACACCAATAGAACACCTGCACACAGAAACAAAAATACTGAAAGTTAGGGAACATTTAGAAATGAGAGGAACACAATTCATGGCAGCAGCGACAACTAACTGAAACACCCTTGCCACTACATGTACAATCATGCACCAACACCTCGCACCATTAAGGTAACACCAGAGAGACATTATAACCAAATATTCCTTTCCATACCACGCCCCACAGACATCATAACCAAATATTCCTTTCCATACCACGCCCCACAGACATCACACAGAACAGAAACACACACACACACACACACACACACACACACACACACACACACACACACACACACACACGAAGCACTGACGACTTGGTCCGAATGCGGTCCTAGGTGCGAAGCCGCCACCCATTGACAGGTCAGAGACCAGCCTCTGAGCAGATAGGATCGAGTTAACTAGCACGATTCCGATGTGGACATCACCCCAATTTACAGACATATAAACACAGACTAGACAACTCCACAGACGACACCTGCCACCTGTGCTAGGACACACCACAAACAATTGAACATATTATGACAAACTGTACCACTCTAGCACAACATAGAACACAACACAACATAGAACACAACATCACTAGTGCGCTGAACCTCTGGTCCACTCCGGAGAGGGCGATCGGTTACTTGCGTGCCGCCGGCTTGCTCGATCAGGGTGGGCTGATTGGCTAACCAACAACAACATTTAGTTCATCAAGATACACATTTCGTTTATCAGTAAAAATCATGAAATTTGTTTTACTGGTATTTAGGAAGAGTTTATTGGTGGTCAACCATTTCATTACATTGCTAAATTCTGATTTAATTATATTCTTAGCTGAAGTAACATCTTTGCAAGAAAAAGAGTTGTATCATCTGCAAACATTATGAAGTAAAGTATATCAGATGAGCATGGAAGGTGGTCATTTATATATAACTAGCTAAAGATGGGCCCTACAGGCTCATTTAGCTAGACCTGCGGTGCTGGGGCCTTCGGCCCCATCTAATTCCGGACAACTGTTTATACAAACAGGAAAAAAGGAAATGGGAAAAAAAGTGCTTCAAATAATTCTTCTTCTTTCTCTTCGCCCGTTCCCGCCTCTATGCGGGGTCGGCGTTTCTGACCAGCCTCCTCCACACAGCCCGGTCCTGGGCTTCTTCCTCCGACAAACCCTTCTCCCTCAAATCGTCCCTCACCTTCTCCATCCACCTTCGCTTCGGTCTGCCTCTCTTTCTCCTGCCATGCACCTCCATATTCATCATTCTCTTACCCACATAATCTTCGTCCCCTCTCATCACATGTCCATACCATTTCAGTCTACTTTCTTGTATCTTCCTCGAGATTTCTCCAACCTTTGTTGTGCCCCTTATCCTTTCATTCCTTACTCTATCCAACCTTGTCACTCCGCACAGCCATCTCAGCATTCTCATCTCCGTTACATCTAGTCTTTTCTCATGATCTTTCTTTATAGCCCAAGACTCAGCCCCATACATCATAGCCGGTCTTACCACAGTCTTATACACCTTTCCCTTAATCCTTGCGCCTATTCTTCGGTCACACAACACCCCTGAAACTTTCTTCCAATTTTTCCAACCAGATTGCACTCTGTGTGTTATTTCTGTGTCCAGCTCACCGTCCTCAGCCACTGTCGATCCCAAGTACGTAAACTTACTTACTCTCTTTAACCTCGCTCCCTCTAAACTAATTTCTGAGTCTTGATTTTCGTAGAACCGCAGGTACTCCGTTTTCTTTCTGCTGATTTTCAACCCTCTGTCTTCAAAAGCCCTCCTCCAATTTTCTTTCTACTACTTCTCTCCTGTTGCTGCACAGAACAATATCGTCTGCAAAGAGCATACACCAAGGGGATTGATCTCTATCCCCTGGGCCAACACATCCATAATCAAAACAAAAAGGTACAGGCTCAAAGAAGATCCCTGATGTAGACCAACCCTCACGGGGAACCATTCCGTTACACCTACACTACTCCTAACCTGGGTCCTCGCTCCTTCATACATACTTTGCACCAACCTAACGTACTTCTCCGGCACACCTTTCTCTCTCATACACCTCCAAACCTCCTGGCGTGGCACTCTATCATATGCTTTCTCTAGGTCGATGAAAACCATGTGCAGTCCCTTTTGTCGCTCCCGGTGTTTCTCCATCAACTGCCTCAGTGCAAAAATCGCATCAGTTGTTCCCCTACCTGGCATAAAACCCAACTGCTCTTCCCCCACGGTTGTCTCTTCTCTTAACCTTTTCTCTATAATCCTTTCCCAAACCTTCATCGTGTGTGACATAAGCTTTATTCCCCTATAATTTCCACAATCCTGGATGTCCCCTTTCTCTCTCTAGATAGGTACGAGTGTACTATCCCCCCACTCCTCCGGCATTTCCTCTTGTTCATATATCTTCTGCATCAGATCCCACAATAGATCTATGTCCTCATCTCCCAAACAATTCCACGCCTCCACTGGATCCCATCCGGTCCCAATGCCTTCCCCTTCTTCATTCCTTTCAACGCCACCTTCACCTCCTCCCTACTCACTCCTGAAGTTAACCCTTGATTTGGGACACCATCTTCAAAAATAACCCTTGGGTTTTCCTCATTTAACAGATGTTCAAAATAACTTTCCATCTATCCATGATTTTATCCTGATCCTTTAAGACCACTCCCTGCCCATCCTTTACCTGTTTAATTTGAGTAAAATCTTTACTCGCCTTATCCCTAGCCTTCGCTATTCTAAGGATCTTTCTCTCTCCCGCCGGTGTCTCCAACTCTTTATATACTTCATCCATCGCCTGCGCCTTGGCTCTTGCCACTCCCTTCTTCGCCTCTTTTTCGCCTGCCTATAGCTTTCTCTATCCTCTTGTCTACCAGATGTGTCCCACTTCTTTTTAGCATCTTTCTTCCTTTTAATCACCTCCTGAACCTCTTCATTCCACCACCACGTCTCTTTATCTTCAGGGGGTCTTCTACCTGATGTTTTGCCCAGTACTTCCTCACCAACTCTCAATATCACCCGGCTGTTCTCCTCCCACCATTCTTGTACACTCTCCAACGACCTTACTTCTTCCAAAACATTCTCCTCAAATTTCCTTTTCTGGTCTTCTTTCTTCAGTCCCCACCACTTTATCCTAGGTGTCACCTGTTCTTGCCTTCTTTTCCTACCACTCTTAAACGACCAATCCATCACCAGGATTCTATGTTGCGCCGCCACGCTTTCCCTGTTTATGACTTTGCAGTTCTTAACTTCTTCCAAATGGGATCTCCTGCACATTAGAAAGTCTATCTGGCTATCTTTTTTCTGGAAGAAGGTGTTGACTATCGCTAGATCAAACGCCATCGCGAAATCCACCACCCTTTCCCCTTCTTCATTTCTCTCTCCCACGCCCCAACCACCATGCATCCTCTCAATCACCTCTCTACTTCTTCCCACATGGCCATTCAGGTCTCCACCCAAGATCACTTTTTCCCCCTCTGGTATCGCACCAAGTTCTTGATCCAACTGATTCCAAAACACTTCCTTTTCTACACATTCACAGCCAGCTTGGGGGGGCATACGCACTCACGATGTTCACCGTCATCTCGTCAAGGCCCAGCTTAACACTCATAACTCTATCGCTCCTTCTACTCACACTCACCAGGCTATCCTTCAGCACTTCTGACAGCACTATACCAACACCGTTTCTACCCTGTTCATTCGTTCCACTATAAAGCAACTTATATCCCCCTCCCAGCTCCTTGCTTTATTTCCTCTCCACCTCGTCTCCTGCACACACAATACTCCCACACACCGTCTCTCCATCAAATCCGCCACCTCCCTTCCTCTCCCAGTCATAGAGCCTACATTCAACGTCCCAACTCTAACCACTCGGACTAGCTTCTTTACCCGAGCCCGTCCTCGACTCGGCAGCCCTCGTCCATTTCTCGCGGGGGTCAGGCGAGGCCCCTGCGCGTCGCATACGGGGTACGCCCTGGCATTTTCCGAGGCTATATGAATTTGGCTCATCATTCTTGGTTTTGGCAAAATCTTTCACGGCCGGATGCCCTTCCTGACGCCAACCCTCACCATTTATCCGGGCTTGGGACCGGCACTGAGTTGTGCTGGCTCGGCTCGGCTCGGCTCGGCTCGGCTGGCTCGGCTCGGCTCGGCTCTAACATAAACATCATTCTAATATAAATATTAACTCTAATATACATCTAACATCAACACTTCATTCTAATCATCACCAGTTGGTGTTGGTGTTGGTTAGCCGATCAGCCCACCCTGATCGAGCAAGCCGGCGGCACGCAGGTAACCGATCGCCCTCTCCGGAGTGGACCAGAGGTTCAGCGCACTAGTGATGTGTTGTGTTGTGTTGTGTTGTGTTGTGTTCTATGTTGTGCTAGAGTGGTACAGTCTTTCATAATGTGTTCAATTGTTTGTGGTGCGTCCTGGCACAGGTGGCAGGTGTAGTCTGTGGAGTTGTCTAGTCTGTGTTTATATGTCTAAGTTGGGGTGATGTCCACATCGGAATCGTGCTAAGTTAACTCGATCCAATCTGCTCAGGCTGGTCTCTGAGCCTGTCAATGGGTGGTGGCTTCGCACCTAGGACCGCATTCGGACCGAGTCGTGTCAGTGCTTTGTGGGTTAGGTGCGTGTGTATGTGTTTTCTGTACTGTGTGATGTCTGTGGGGCGTGGTATGGAATGGAGTATTTGGTTATAATGTGTGTCTGGTGTTACCTTAATGGTGCGAGGTGTCGGTGCGTGATTGTACATGTAGTGGCAAGGGTGTTGTGGGTTAGTTGTCGCTGCTGCCATGAATTGTGTTCCCCTCATGTCTAAATGTTCCCTAACTTTCAGTATTTTTGTTTGTGTGCAGGTGTTCTATTGGTGTTGTTTGAGTGCATCCTGTAATGATACGAAGTGCGTTGTTTTGTATTGTCTGTAAGGTGTTTATGTGTGTGTTTGAGATAATGGGCATGGGCTAGCATAGTCCATAACTGAGCGAATATGTTGTTTGTATATGAGTGATGATGTTTCCTGCTGGTGTCCAAAGTTTGTGCCTGTTAGTACCCTAAGCATGTTAAGTCTTGACGTACATTTTTTTAATGTCCCCAATGTGGTTTGCAAAAGATAATGTGTTGTATGTGACCCCAAGTATTTTGGTCTTGTGAGTGTGTGGATTTATCTGGTGTTCTTTTGTGTTGCTTGTAAGCAAGGTGATGGTTGATTTTGTGGGTGCTACTTTGAGTCTATTGTGTGTGAGCCAGTCTTGTATATATGTTTATGTATGTTTTGTTATTGCGCATGTTTGTGTTGAGTATTTTATTTATGAGAGGGAAGCGTGGGATAGCATCAAATGCTTTACTAATGTCTATTGTTGCTAATAGTGTACGTTGAGCTGGTCGTCTGGAGTTGATGCCATCCATGATGTGCTGCGTGATGTTAGTGATTAATGTCGTGGTTGAGTGGTGAGGTCTGAATCCATGTTGAGTAGGCGATAGTGGTATGTGTGGGTTGGTGATTTGTAAGATTAGTGTTTCTGTTACTTTGGAAGGTGTGCATAGTAAAGTAATGGGTCTATAGGAAGGTGGTTCTGTTGGATTTTTGTTTGGAGTAGTGTAATAATTTTACCTTGTTTCCATATGTCAGGAATAATACAGTGTTGGTATGAATATGTGCTGATATTTGTGAGAGCTAGTATTCCCTGTGGGCCCAAGTGTTTAAGGTGTATGTTAGATATGTTGTCTGGTCCAGTAGCCTTCGAATTCTTAATGTTTTTGATGATCTTGGTGGTCTGGTCTGTATTGAAGGGTGTTAATGGTCGTGTCGAGTTTGTAGGTAGACAGAATCAGCTCCATTATAGTAAAGATAAAAATAACATTGAACCCAAAACCATGTTTGACAAGCGTTTTAGTTGAACAGACGTTATTTACTGATACAAAATGATACCTATTGGACAAATAACATTTAAACCAATTACTCATTACTCTTCTAAAGCCGTAACAATGTAATTTGTTCAGTAGAATATTGTGGTCTATTACATCAAATGCCTTATTCAAATCCATAAATATTGATTTAATAATTATTTCTTTGTTTTCTTTAGCTGTATTTGCATTTTCCTTAAGATTTAAAATAGCCATTTCCGTATTATTATGGAAGCCACATTGCTTTGGAGATAATAAATTATAGGCCTCTAAATATCGCTGTATTCTACTTTTTACAATTTTTTTTTAAAACTTTGGTGTGTTCATTAATTGTGTATAGCAGACTGTAATTAGTCGCTAGTGCAAGATTACCCTTGTTAAAAAGGGGTGTTATACAACAAATTTTTAGCATTGATGGGAATATTCCTTTGGAAATACTTTGATTGATAATTTTAGCCAAAGCTAACAAACTTGGGTAAGGTTAAATGTGAAAGGGTTTGTAATAATTTAGAAAAGCTATCACAGTGTAATAAATTATTCACAAGTTCTGAGACGCAAAATTGTAACCTGAAAAGTATGGCAGTTCAGTCATACTTTATCGTGTCACCAAAAACGTTTAAGTAATTTTTTAAGTAGTTAAAAAGAAACTTTGTGCCCTTTGAAGTGAAGTTTCGTTGCTGAAAGTAGCTTATCTTCCAATTTTATTTAAGCTAAATGAAATATTGGCTAATACTGTATATTTAAATCTTCCTAAATATACTACAGTAGTTTTTAATAATAATAATAATATTATTATTATTATTTATAATTATTATTATTATTATTATTTATATTATATATTATTATTATTATTATTATTATTATTATTATTATTATTATTATTATTATTATTATTATTATTATCTCAATACAATATACAGTATATGACGCGTTCGGTGGAGAATGGGCGAACGCAACATTTTCGAATTATGCCACAAAATGCAGTTAAAGTTTGTAAACTTTAAACCTTTGTATTTTTCCGGTTTATTGAAATGTTGTATGAATTTGAACACATATTTGAGTAAAATATTGTTGTGTAATATGTTGATATAATAAAACGCCAAGAAATTTTACAATATTATTTATTGATAGCTTCTGATGTTAACTGGTGTAATCCATTATTTGGTCCTCTTCGTCGAATGTTGTATTACCTGCTTCAACTGTTTCGGTTTCTTCCAGTTCCTTTAACAATCTTGTATAATAGTTCACTGCAGTTGCAGGCATTAGGTCTGATAATTCTTTGAGATCTTTTATTTTTTCCTTAGTTATTGGCAGCAATTGGGAATACTTTGGTTGCAGTCTGCTGGGCTAGATTGAATAAACTGACACTGTAGGATTTTTTCCCTTTCTGCAGTCTGACGGGATGGCTATTATCTGGGGTTGTGCGGTATGCAGTAGATATTACGTAGCCTTCTTTGTGTTGAAAGTCAAATATTAACTTTCTTGCATCTGTAAATTTAGTAGTTGTTGATTTCCTAATGACAATGCACGTTTTTAGGACGTCAAAATCGAGAAAATCAGCCTGTTTCATTTCTACAACGAGGAAGCGCTGCGAAACGGCTGTAGTTATGGCCGTAACATAATCTTTTTTGGTGTAAATAATATTGCTGTAATTATTTTTTATATTTTGTTCAATTTGGCCAAATTGAGCATCACAGGACATTGTCGAGTGACCAGAAAGTAGATAGATGTGTTCAATGTGAAGCAATGATGCGGAGTGAATTTCTCTGAGATACATTAAAACCTAAATTTTACCGTGAAAGAGTGCAGACTAACATCTAATTTTTTGCATAGGTAAAGCAAAGGTTTTAAAGGATAATTATACGACAAAAAACTCATTTTTCGAATTTTGTGGCGTTCGCCCCTTCTCCACCGAACGCGTCATATACACAGTGCGAGTCGGAAGTCCTGCCTCAAAAAATAACTATACAATAAATACTTTTGAGGCAGGATTTTTGACTCGCCCTGTGTATAAATATAAATAGCATAACTGGAACTAGAGCTTGAATTTGTTTTGACCCTTTTCAGTTCAAGTTTTGAGATCCCAGTAACACGTTCATTACGCTTTTACCGAGTTAAGAATAATTATGACCTTGAATGCAGGGGATACCAGACAAAATTTTTATTTTTATTTTAAGGTTTACTTCTGAGTGAATTGTTTACATCCCTCTTGGTAATTGGACTCCATAGTCCTAGCGTGGTTGTCAACAGTGACCTCATTTACCCTTTACTCTCCCTCCTCGAACCCCTCGACAAGTTCAATCTGATGGCCCCAGGTGCTGAAAGGGAAGATAATGAGGATCTGTCTTGGCCAGGCATTATCGGTAAGCGAGTCTCTTTTTATCGATTTGGTCCAGTGTGTTACTGATTAATGAAATAGTTTAGGTTTGTGTGGTATAAAGATCGTTTATAGACAGAGAAAAGATACACAGAAATTACATAGTAATGAGAATGTAATGTGGCTTATATTTTGGGCATAATAAATAGTGGTAGTTTTCAAATACTCGTAATCGTCTCTCCCTATAGATTCCCACAGAAGGGAGTTTTGCTATTAAGAGAAAGTTGTGTGTGGGTTGCATTGTGTTGGTTGCATTTACGACAAACAGTAAAAGTAAAAGTCCACATCATGAATCATAACCAAATTGCACTACCAATTACTTAACCGGTATGACTTTAATAACATTAGGAGTGGGCATTTGATCCATTCTCAACCAAAATCCTATGAACTTCAAAAAGTAAACTTAGTAATTTTTATATACATGTTCAGAACTCGTTTCTCATTTTCTTTGGAGTGACAGCGACGCTTATTCATAACACTTGTAAGAAGTAGTGTTGACAACAGTCGCCACACGCTAGATATAAGCAAGATATAACCAACTTATTGAAGTGCCAATGTAGCTCACACACACACACACACACACACACACACACACACACACACACACACACACACACACACACACACACACATTTGATTTTCCTTTTTTCTTATTGACTTTCTTTCATTTTTGAATAGTGAATTCCAACAAACCAGGTGAAGAGTTACCAGTAATCAGGAAAGCTGATTTGGAAAATCATAACAAGGATGGTGGATTGTGGATTGTGATCAAAGGGAAAGTTTATGATGTGCAAGAGTTCAGGTAGGTAAAGTTCTTCGATTACGTCACTGAAATAACCGTTGATATATATATATATATATATATATATATATACACACAGGGTGTTTGAAAACTTTCTGTACAAATTGTAATGGGGGATAGGCAACACGAAGACAAACCCTTTTCGTCTATAAGTGTATGTCCGCTGACGTCACCATTCGGCGCGAGAGGGCGCCGCTGCAATTGGCTAAAAGGTGAAGTGGGCTAGACTCGCGCTTGCCGCGGGCATTCTTAAATCGGACGTAGTACGCGTAACATGGAGCGCTTCACGACTGCTGAGATGGCTGACATGCATATGGTGTATGGGGCTGCCAATGGAAACGGAAGAGCTGCTGTGAGGTTGTACCGACAGCGCTTCCCAAACAGACGTGTGCCAAACCACCAAACGTTTGCGCATTTGCATCGGCGACTGCGAGAAACTGGAACATTCCATGCAAACATGCATGACACTGGTCGGGAGAGAAACGTGCGCACTCCTGACATGGAAGAAGAAATCCTACGGCGATTTGAGGACAATCCAAGCGCAAGCACGCGAGGTGCTGCACGTATCCTCGGTGTGAACCATGACCTGGTCTGGAGCATGACTCCAGATTCCTGGGATCTTGGGAGCATTGCTCCAGTAAATTTGACCATGAGAAAAAGTAAATTTGGGTTTGGGTTTTGTTCATCCGCTAGACGTTATGCAATTTTTTTGCGTATACGTTCTTGTACAAACCAATTTTTTTAAATTACAAATTTAGTTATTTTAAGTTTAGTTGGTAATTCCATATTTAACAATTATTTTTATTTTTTGTTAAGCTTCAATGTTTTGATAATTAAAATTTTATTAAAACGTATATTTTTTTAATATAAAATTATCAGGATTGGACTATGTTCCATTGATCTCGGCCAGGTTTGATAAATTGGCCAGATAATTACTTGTGCGGTTTTAAGTAATCCACCATGACTCTAGAATTGAAAAGTTTAGTTAAGTTTAAACTTACTTTTACTTACTTTAACTTACCTACTTTTACTTACTCTTCCTTACTTTTACTAAGTTTAAAGCACTTACTTTTACTTACTTTCATTGTACTATATTTACTTACTTTTACTCACTTTTACCATACTATATTTACTAACTTTTACTTATTTTGTATTTTTTCAGGTAGTCAATAATCAATAATGGATCCTAATATTGATGAAGTTGGAGAGAAAAGTGAGGGTGTTAAAAGGGGTTACTTTTGTGGTCAATGCAAGAACAAATATTCAAAGAAGCAAAACTGGGAGGAACATTTTAATTCCAAAAAAAATATTTGTTACAATACAAGAGGTCCCAGAGTTTGGGCCCACAGCTTAGATATTGCAGTAAAGAAATACCAGGATGAAGTGCAGCAAAGAGATACGGCAAAGCAGTCATTTAGTTTGTTCACAAAATGTGCTAGTGCTAGACCTCAGAAAAATGAACCAACTTCATCAACTGCTAATCTAGAAAATGAAACTTTTTCACTAGATGTTTCACAGACTGAAGAAAGTGCTTCTCCTCCACCTAAGAAACAAAAGGTAAGTGAGGAATCTGCGCATCAGACTAACAAAACTGCTTTAGAGGAATTTGAAAATTCCCAAATCCAGAAGACATTGAATGCAATTTTGCGCCTAACAAAAGAAACTCACCAAGCTGTTGTGGTTAATAAAGAGAAGAGTCAAAATATGCCTTCAAGTTCAAGTGTTGCATCCAAATCTAATAAAGCAAAAAGCAACAAATTTGACATTTCCATAGCCCATTTAAGCAAGTGTAAATCAATACAAGAAATCCTGAACAATGATTTGATCAAATCTACATTCAAATTGTGGAAAAGAAGGATCTAGGGCATGCTGATGATTCATTTTCAGTACCAAGTGATATAATGGAAAACATTGCAAATAGTGACACTAATATGCCTGATGTAGATATAGCTGTTGAGGATGAAGATGATGATAATCAAGAAGATATTGATGATGCTTCTGATGATAAAATGTTTACATTATATTGCATAGCTTGCACAGACCCCAAAGCATGTGCTTCAGACAAACATTCTAACATAAAAGGTTACTTCAATGTTAAAGATTTAACCTATGTATGCAAACAAGGAGAAAATCAAGAGAGATGGTTTAGAAATCTGAAAACCCACCTGAAGAGACATTTAATTAAACTTCAGCATCATCAAAGAGCTGCTGTTTATGAAGTGATGAAAACATCTTCTCGGAACACTACTAAACGCATAGAAGACTTATGTGGCAACATCTTATACTACATAATGAAAACAAACACTGCATGGGCTCTATATCCAGTACTTCTAGCTGTATTACATAGGTCAGGTTGTGAGGTTGGAAATTTGAATCATAGCACACATGCGTGCGAGACAATTTGTGAGCTATTAGATAATCAACTTAAAGAACAAACTGTAAAGTGGTTCTTAGAACAAACTTCAGTAACAATAACAGCTGACATTGGAACAATTTTGGGATTAAGCATGCTAGTTGTATTAGTTATGAGTGAAGAAGATAAGACTGTAAAACTTGCTGGGATAAATTTAGTACGCAGCAAATCAGGAGTTTATTTGGCCAATGAAATTTTTGATGT
This sequence comes from Bathynomus jamesi, assembly GCA_023014485.1. Taxonomy (NCBI): domain Eukaryota; kingdom Metazoa; phylum Arthropoda; class Malacostraca; order Isopoda; family Cirolanidae; genus Bathynomus; species Bathynomus jamesi. Next base: position 124,924 of record JAJOZX010002913.1, on the reverse strand, counting down.
GTTGAAGTCTCCTAATCACTTGAAACTATCTGAAGAAGCAATTAAATCCAAGGTATCTGGAATGGTTGGAGATGGGGCTTTTGTAAGGACAACGAGCCATTTAAAAACGAAATGAAAAAGTTGTTTGGAGAAAATTTCAAATTTCGATGGGACTTAATGCATCTTGTGAACAGAGCCCACGTTGATGCATTGAAGAAAATTTGTAAACTAAGTGAGCTTTTAGACTTTATTCAGAATCACACTTCAAATCTGAGATCAGGCCTTGACTATACCAATATGGTTCTTGACAATATCATTGGTTTTAAGAGACCAAAACTCAAATCTGATACTCGCATGGTTAATTACGAATTTGATCAATTTGACAGATTTGTGGAAAATTGTGTTTTTTGATCATCCACAAGAGAAAGAAATTAGTGCCAAGTTCTATGTATTGATTTCCTATGTAACAAAGATTATGTTGCAAGTAGCTCAAAAAACCACAGTTAGTGCAGAATTTGTAGAAAATATATTTTATAAAGAAGGAGGGAAAACTGTTATGTTAAGAGTGATGGAAACAATTTCCAAATTAGCTAATGGAGGAAATGCAAATGATGTAGTTTCTGAATTTAAGCACGATACCACAGGGCAGCAAAAGGAACTAACAGCTGAGGATTACATCCTAAATGAAGTTTACAAATACATCAAGAAACGTTCTGATTACTACCAGGTTGCTGAAGTTGCTAGACCATCCAGAACCAGATCTGAAAGTAGTTTTACAAAAGACTCAGTGATAAATTGGCTGACAGAATATATAGAACAGCTGTGGAAAGGAATCACAGAGAGATTAAAGCATTTTGATAAAGATGGATCAACTGCCTGGAGTGAAGCACCAGCTGAAGGGACATTCTCCATTCTTGGTTACATTGTTGAACACAAAGGATCCATTAAGCCATCTCATTTGACTAAGCTGTGCAGAATTGTGAAGGAGGGTCCAGCTCCAGGCACTAGATCTGCTGTAATGATCACACAGAAAGCCATTGATCAGTGGCCAAGCATACATGGCGGTAAATTCACAACAAATGCCTACATGCAAGGTCTAACATCGTCCACTGTTGCTGCTGCAATGAATAAATAAACTTAAGGTGAGTTATAAACTGTACATTATTGTATTATTATGTTTAGCTAAAACAATTTGTAATTGGTATGTCGTCAATTCAAGAGTTTACTATCATTAACCTATCTAGTGGTGTAAGGGGAAAAAAAGTAAATTCAGAGCTGTGCTCCAGTAAATTTTTTCAAATCTGGAGTCATGGTCTGGAGTGTGTTGCACGAGCAGCAGTTACATCCGTTTCATCGTCAGAGTGTCCAGGCATTACAACCTTGGGATTACCCTCTTCGTGTGGAATTCGCACGCTGGTTTCTGCAGCAGACAGCGGTGCAGCCTAATTTTCCGGTTTATGTGCTGTTCTCAGATGAGGCCTGTTTCACACGTGAGGGTGTGTTTAACATGCACAATTCTCACGTGTGGGTGCACGCAAATCCACATGCTACACGGGTTTGTAATGCCTGGACTCTCTGACGATGAAACGGATGTAACTGCTGCTCGTGCAACACTCTCCAGACCAGGTCGTGGTTCACCGGGATACGTGCAACACCTCGCGTGCTTGCGCTTGGATTGTCCTCAAATCGCCGTAAGATTTCTTCTTCCATGTCAGGAGTGCGCACGTTTCTCCCCGACCAGTGTCATGCATGTTTGCATGGAATGTTCCAGTTTCTCGCAGTCGCCGATGCAAATGCGCAAACGTTTGGTGGTTTGGCACACGTCTGTTTGGGAAGCGCTGTCGGTACAACCTCACAGCAGCTCTTCCGTTTCCATTGGCAGCCCCATACACCATATGCATGTCAGCCATCTCAGCAGTCGTGAAGCGCTCCATGTTACGCGTACTACGTCCGATTTAAGAATGCCCGCGGCATCGCGAGTCTAGCCCACTTCACCTTTTAGCCAATTGCAGCGGCGCCCTCTCGCGCCGAATGGTGACGTCAGCGGACATACACTTATAGACGAAAAGGGTTTGTCTTCGTGTTGCCTATCCCCCATTACAATTTGTACAGAAAGTTTTCAAACACCCTGTATATATAAGCACACCGGACAAAAAATTAGTCACCCCTCTCAGAATGTACCTAATAACGTGTGACGGCGCCTCTGGCCTTGATAACCGCACGAATCCGGCGAGGCAGAGACTCTACGAGGTTGTGCATGTGCTGAACATCGATTTGCTGCCACTCGTTCATCAGCCGGTCCCGAAGTTCCGCCAGAGTCCGTGGGTGTCTATTCCTGCGCTTCACTTTCTGTTCCAAATAATCCCACAGATTTTCAATAGGATTTAAATCAGGGGATTTGGCGGGCCATTCGAGGTGAGACTGTGTTGCAGAATGTTCGTCGTGCCACTCAGACACACTTCTCGCCCTGTGCACACGGCAATTGTCGTCTTGGAAGACAGGAGTGGCAATGTGATGCTGCTCCTGGAGATGTAGGGCAAAGGGTACCAATTCATCATTTAGTATGCCGAGGTACGCCTGCTGGTTCAAATTCATCGTCACTGGAACGAGAGGGCCCATTTCGTGGTACGAAAAACATCCCCAGAACATCACGGAACCACCTCCAGCCTGAACAACACCTTCGACGCATTCAGGATTAAAGGCTTCATTGGACCTGCGATGTACTCGTCGCCTCCCATCATTGGAGAACAAACAAAAAACGGGACTCATCGGACCAAATTACACGTTTCCAATCTGCCGCAGTCCAGTTTTTGTGCCTCTGAGCCCATTTATAACGTGCAATTTGTGACTTGCTGTTAACAGCGGCCTCTTCCGTGGTACCCTGCTCCAGATGTCCATCGCATGCAGTTCTCGTCGCAATGTCCGTTCGGAAATTGGTCGCTGGAGAACCTCATTGGTTTCTTGGAGCAATTGTTCTATGGTTTGAAAACGATTTGCAGTTACTAGACGAGAAACATGGCGGCGGCCCCTATTGTCGAGAATTGTTTTCGGCCACAGTTACGCCGTCGATTGTCAGTTGATTGCGAACTACACCACTCTTTGTAAACTCGCTGGACAGTACGCGTTGACACACCAACAAATTGGGCTACTTCAGACATTTTGTGTCCGTGGGCTCTGCCAAACACGATGGCTCCTTTTTGCCACTGAGTAACGTCTGCCTCACGACCCATTTTGCAGACTATATCCAACACACACTTTGTTCTTCACCACCTCACGAAACAGATCTGATCCTGTGTGCTACGTCACCGCTACTTGTCACTTACCAATGCTACATCAGCGCCCTCTGTGTGACCTTGAACTTCCTACTATCGGTGCTATTAGGGGTGACTAATTTTTTGTCCGGTGTGCTTATATATATATATATATATATATATATATATATATATATATAATATATAATGGGATGAATTTCACAATAAAACACGTGAAATGAATAAATGCTGCAAACCCACAAGGAAAAAGAAAAACGATTCCAAGGCCTTTCGTGTATTCAAAGCTACACCTCGAGGTGTAGCTTTGAATACACGAAAGGCCTTGGAATCGTTTTTCTTTTTCCTTGTGGATTTGCAGCATATATATATATATATATATATATATATATATATATATACATACATACACGAAAGAAAATACTTTGGCAGATCCATCTCCCCCTGTGGCAGTGACATTCTTCAGTATTACGCGGGCCAAGATGCGACGCAGGTTTGGGAAATGGCCAATCATTCGAAGAAGGCAAAACAAATGATGCAAAGTTACTTCGTCGGCAATTACATGGATCCGGAGCAAGAAGTTGTACAGGTTAATTGAGATCTTTTAGGATGACGGAAAAGCTCTTCCAATGGGCTGAAGTTTTAGAGGAGGAACTGCTTCAGCGATGAGCTTCGATTCAAACTTTTTTTTTTTTCAAGAAATCAGTAAAGTTGAAAGAATTATCAAAGAAATCATTTATTTTTTAATTTAAGCTATTTTCGTCAACTAATTACGTGAAGCTAGTTGTAAACTTGTAAAGGATAAATCTCGTCCTAATTTTGAGAATTGATGAAGGGAAATAATATTTTTAGCATTAGGGAAGTGGGTTTATGATGATAAACAAGGCCACAAGGCCACAGTAAATAATGGATTTATTAGAACCACATACTTTCGACTTAGGTATTCTCAGGTCTTATTTCGGGATGCATTGGTGAATAGTCGGTAATCGACATCGGATAGATTTGTAGTTTTGCTGATAAATTGGTTATTAGCATTTTATGCGAGTAATCGCCGCCGGTTTATAGATAAATTTTTAAGAGCTCTTTCAGAATTTGACTGGCCAAAATTGAAAAATGATTTTTATATATATATATATATATATATATTATATATATATATATATATATATATATATATATATACACTGTATATATATATTATATTTAAGGTTATATACATATATATACACACGAGTAAAAAGGTATTTTGGATAACTCGGGATTTATTGAAAATCGTTCACAAAATTTTGTAATAATTTATTTGAGTTTAATTTGGTTAAGAAAATAAAGCTACATATGGATAAACTAAGAATAATTTGAATATACTAGACACTAACCTTTGGGAGCTAAATATAGCTACAAAATGCATAGTGTCTCTTTTCTAAGGGGGAGAAATCTTTCTGAAGCCAACAAATGAATAAAAATATTTGAAATTTATACGAGTGTCTCGTGGCTCGATCGGTTAGGGAGCCGGCCGGGAGTGCCGCGACTCCGCTGAGTCGCGGGGTCGAACCTCAGTTGTGCTTGGAACTGGGCGGTTGTTAATTAGTTGTTAACTGATTCGGGCTAAGGTAGCCCAGGTTTGGGCCCCTACCCCCACTTTCTTGGGGGGTATGGGTGTTTTAAATTTTATGATTATTTAAGGATAGTATTTAAAATTAAACGCTTAGATTACAGTGAAAGAACGTTAACATCTTTTCATGATCAGGGCAAAGTTTATTCTTTGTTGGTTTATAGATATTTCCTCTGTGCTGAAAAGTCCCTCAGCTGCTTCGGACCACGGGGGGAAGGGAGTTGAAAGAGTTTTAAAGCTAATTTATTTAAAATTTTATGATTTTTCGTTATTCCTCCACTTGAGCAGTGATGGAATATCATCTCTTTTGAGTTGAGACGAATGAATGTAATCATAAAACTTTTTAAAGATTTTCTTAATATTTCAGTGGAGCTTTTTACTGGGTTTACAGCTCTCTTGATCTACATGCCTACTTTTTTCTGGAGTGGACCGAGTTTCCCAAGCTGAATGCAGTATTTCCTTATAACAGAAACTTACATTCGCAAATCCAGCTTCATTATTCTTGTTTCCACCTTTTGTCTTTTGTTGAAATATTTGATGCGGAACTACTTGCGTTTTGAAATTTTTTCAGATTTTCTTCACTATTAATAATCCAGCTCATATCGATAACTTCTTTGATCTAGTTCCATGAATTTTTTATGTTTTGGGTCCAACAATATTGAAATGCGCAGTTTTATTATGCATATAAGAAGCAAGCCGCCTATTAAATGAGCTGCACATTTTTACCACAGTGGTTAATATACCACTAAAGTGACCACTATTAAAAACTTTTGAAAGAAACAGTTTAAGAAATTTAATTATTGGGATAATGGGAGGTGATGTTGCTTTGTGTTTGCTGAATTGAAAGTTGTCTCTTCAAAAAGTTGCAGTTGTATAAGTTTGCTCAGTAATAATCTATTGATAGTGAGTATGGTTAGCATTTGAATGATCTGCTGCATATGCAGCAATAGCTTTGTTCCGATACTCTTTCCAGCATATATTAAGAGCTATTCCATCAAGTACAGACATCTTGTATCAGTTTGTGCCTTTGTACTCCGAGCTGATCTTGCAAAATAGAAAATTATGTCATATCTGCATGGGGAGCGATTAATGTGGGATAAATACTTTTCATAGGTAGAAATGTCTTTTACAAACCATTGTTCAAAAATTGACTCACCAGTGCACAGTTGTAGGGTATGAATGAAACGGGATACAGATTGCACACCACTTGGAATTGGGCCTGACTCCATATAGAAAACTTGAACATGATTACTTTCAAGAAAATATATTGTGTGTTTAATCAAAGCCAAATTTATTTTGACTAACATCATTTCAGCTATAACAAAACTGGTCTTGATAATTTTGGACACAATACTTCGCTCGTCTAATAACCAAACAAATTTTTTGTTAAATTAAATAGTTTTGTGGGGTGTTAAAACCTATGGTAACGTGTAAGTCGTCGTCATATGTGAGTAATGTACGTAGATCTTAACCCTTTCGCTGTGTAATTCGGATATATCCGAACAAAACTGTTTGGAAATATCCAAATGACGCAGCGAAAGAGTTAAGAAAATACGATTAAACCTATGTTGCATTTAGCTTGAAAACTTTGGATTTTTATTTTCTTTTATGGGGAGGGGCCGTTTTTGCGGGCATTGGGAAAAAAAAAATATATATATATCATCGGCCGATTATATAATGCTAATGCATCGTTAATCTGTAATCGGCAATTTCATAAATCAGCACATTCCTCGTCTTCATACCTGATGAAGATCTCGGAATTAACCGAAAGCACGTACTTATAATAAATCCATTGCTTATTGTAGCTTTATTATTTCCCAAATGCAGTTTTGCAAATGAGAATATTCCCATAATGTATTCATATTCGAAAGTGTTGGTTACACATTCCAGGTATTAGATGCAAGCACTTTCTCTTCTCCGTTGGTGGACACTGAGAGGACTTTGGCAATGCTTATTGGCATCTACTCGAATGCTCTTTCCCAAGGCCCCACCCCAGCTCCATTCGAGCAGGAAAATACAAAATGGATAAACGCCGAGTTTATGAGAGCCGGTTGCCAGGTGAGAAGGTCGCAACAGAGGATCCAAGCTGTAAATGGGACATCATCTGTCCATTAGTTATTCCCTTAATGGTCATTGATCCGCAGTCACTGAGATGGACCTGTTCCTAAGGAAGAAGAAGAAGTTGCTCTTATTCTTTACTGCATTAGTTTCTTAATACATTTAGCTTTTTTATTGGTAAGAGTTTACCATCATCCAACGTTATCCTATCTCTGTTACGTTCGTGTCTGCTACGTTACGCCGTAGCCACGTTACAACTGCGCTTCCCATTAGATCAGCAAAGTTAAATGACGTGCGGTGTATTCTTTAATTACTACAACACATGGGTAACTTTTTTTTGCATTCAGATGGAGGACCCGCCGTGGCTCGTATCCCACGTACAGCTGTGGGTTCTCTTCGTCACGTGACCTTTGCCATTTCAAAAGAGGTTAAGCAATCCCAGACATTATCATCTTTACGTTTCGTAGACCGTCCAGCCTCCGGATCCTTACGACGAAGAAAAGGGTGAAATGAAGACCGGATCATCCGCTACCACTCCTGGGTCGGTGACCACCCCCGGTGATCTTCGACCTTCTAAATCGGCGGACCCTCTTTCCGGAAAGTCATCGGGTCAGCAAGGTCAAAGGTCGGACGACGTGAATGCTTATTTTTCCAATATGGCTGACTGCTTTTTAAACGCTCTCGTGGAAGGCAAAACTCAAGTTAGTTAAATTGACTCTTAAGTTGTTGTAGTTTTGCATATTTGAAATTTTAGTTTTCTTTTCGTTAAAGCATTTGTTTTAGTTAATTAACATTCGTAATTTGCGTATATTCTTTTATCTTTGAACTCGTGTTGAAAAACTTAATTTTCAGCAAATAACGCATTTGACCTCATTCTTGATTTCTCGCGTTGGGTTTTCATTACCATTTTACATAATGTTAATTTCGTTTAGGATCCGTACGTGCAGATGTACCTTTCCCTTTGCGACAGAGAGGTCCGCCATTCCGCGTTTCACACACCCCACACCAACTTCTCTCTCGATCATCCCATAGAGGAAGTTGGCAGACAACTTTCGGCTACCCTTCTCAGGCACAACAATCTAACACCACATCTCATAGAAATTATTGAGCAAGGTATTAATTTCGGTTCTGTTCATAATGATACTCGTAGGTAATCTGATCTGATCATTCATTTATTCATTGATCAATTTTTTGTTTCATGCGGGTCGAATTTAGAAAAATGAGAATGTGGGTGGTGATGCAATACCTTCAGAACGATAACGCTATTTCTTAGTTACGCATTTAAACCAAATTGTTGAGAAAAGTAAATGGACACTTTCGGTTTTTAAATAGTTTTTGGTTTGAAGATGATAAAAGTCAGTAAATAATAAGAGATTTATTGAATTAATAATAATATATTTAGAATCGTGTTGCTTTTCCTTTGCGTTATGTAAAGCTGACACACGTTTTGGCATTCCATATTGATGAGCTTTGCCATGTGTTCTTGAAGCCAATCACCGTGGTCTCTATTTACTTTTGTCAGCACTATATATATATATATGCGCCTCGGTGGTGTAGTGGTTAGCGTCGCTGACTACGAATCCATCGACCCCGGGATCGAGACCCGCTGATGGCAGCCGGCGCACAGCAAAACACAGCTGTTCATCCTTCCACACAAAAAAGAAAGTGGTTGGTCGATAAATGGGTACCCTGGGTGGCCTAGACGCTGGGCTGCTGGTGGGGCGTGGTTCGGATTCCATGTTAAACTGTAGGTCTAAGGTGGAGTGAAAAGCTTGACCTTCATCAGAATCAACAATTTGGGCGGAAGCTAACCAAAGGTTACCAAGGGTTTCACACACAAACACACACACACACACACACACACATATATATATATATATATATATATATATATATATATATATATAATATATATATAATTATATTATATATATATATATAACTTGGTTGAATGGTTTGTTCTTAGGGAAGCGTAGCTTAGCGAGGAATAGGAGGACGAAAAGATGGTACATGTTTATTAACAGACGTTTCGGAAAAATTCAATTTCCATCATCAGTGCTAAAAAGTTTAAAAACAAATAGAAATAAATAAGTATAATAAATAAAAACGAACAATAAATTAAAATGGCGCAACAATTAGCGAGAATTAATAGTAAGTTACAATATATTAAATTAAAAGATTAAAAATTAAATGATACAAAGTATAAAAGTATGGACAATAAGTAAAATATAAAACGGTTTAGGTAAAACAGAATTGAAGGGTTTCTTACCAGATTGTTAATGTAATGGGAGACTAATTATACAGAAGATTGGGAATGGTTGCCTCTTGAAAGAATTCCATATTAGGAAGATGGAGCCGGGCGGAGTGATGGTGGATTTCTTTTGAGAGTTTATTTTGCAATGTTTAAATTGAAAGCGGAACTGTAATCGTTGAGGGTTGGCTGGATACTGAGGATATAAAGGGACTCAAGTATGCGGAGGTCGATTAGTTGGTTGGCTGAATTAATGATTTTGAAGTGGGAGGAAAGTAACGGGTGGTTGTGGAGGTGGCAGTGATCCCTTATTGCTGATTTGGAGGGTTTGTTCAAGGGCTGTGAAGTTCTTGTAGAAATCCCACGATGCTCGTCCACTCTTGTTTGATATTGGCGGATGGTACTGCCAATATAGTTCGCTTTGCAGCGAACACAATTAAAAGCGTAGATAGTGGACGAAGCAAGTGGCTGGGGTGTTTTTTCTTTATGGTTGAGGTAAGATTTGATACTATTGTTGTTGGTGAAAGCGAAATGAAATTTAATTTGGGGGTAAAGCTAGGTGAGTAAGAGACGGAGTTCTGAAAGTATTTTGTGGCTAATGTGGTCGTAATAGGGGAATGAAAAATATTGTACGTCTTTTTTAACATTGGGAACTTTAAGGGGGGTTGATAAATATTATTAAGAAAATTTCTGGTTAAGGACTGTAACAGATGTTTTGGGAGAGAGTTATTAATGCTGAAGTTAAGAATTAACTCTATTTCATGATGGAAGGATAAGTACGAGGAGCAAAGATGGTAGGCACGGTGGATTAAAATTTTAATACTGTTTATTTTATATAGCAAGGGGATGTGGCTTAGGAAATTAGTACCTAGGCCTGTGTACGTGGGTTTTCGATATATGGAAGTGCTAAATTTGTTGTTTTGTTTAGTTATTGTAATATCTAGGAAGGGAAGGGTGTTATTGGATTCGTCTTCTTTGGTGAACTTAATGTTTTTATGTTGGGAATTAAGGTAGTTAAGAAAAAGGGGGGCGTGGTTGGCATTGTGAAAAAGGAGAAAGGTGTCATCAGCGTATCTTTTATATAGGTGTGGTTTATAATGAGTAGGGCAATGAAGTAGCCAGTTATTTTCGTGATGGCTGAGGAAGATGTTCGCTAGAGTGGCACTTAAGGGGGATCCCATAGCTAGTGAGTCGGTTTGTTGATAAAGTTGTTGGTTAAAGAAAAAATAGGTGTCTGAGGCGGCGAGCGTGAGCAGTTTGGTAAATTCATGTTTTGTTAGATTCAAAGCTGTATTCGGATTGTTGGCGAAAAGGCTGTTAATACAGATATCGATGGCTTCTTTAATTGGAACGTTGGTGTAGAGAGATACTATATCGAAACTATGCATATGAAGGTTATTTGAGTTATTTATGGTCCATATTTCTTCAGTGAATTCGTAGGAGTTGGTGACGGAGTATTCGTTTTGGGTTAGGGGGGTTAAAGTGGGAATTAGGAATTTTGCTAGTTTGTAATTGTGGGTAGTGTAGGCCGAAAGGATGGGTCTAATGGGTAAGTTGGGTTTATGTAGGGAGGCCATAGAGAGTACCTGGGGATGAGCCGGAAGAACGTACTTGGTTATAAGTGCCTTCTGAAATTTTGTTCTGATCATATAGTTTTTTGAGGAAACGGTTGATATATATATATATATATATATATATATATATATATATATATATGATAGTAATAATAATAATTAAAATCCCCGAAGTTAAAAGAGCTAAAAAACGCGAAGCTTTTCGTAGGAGACAACCTTCTTCGTTCAGGCGGTAAGAGAAAATAAAAGTGAAAGGGAAGATAAAAGATTTTTTTAAACCGTTATGCCTCAAGCAACTCAAAACGTCGTAATATATTCCAAAAAACGCGCGATTTTGACGAACAAAAATTGGTCATAAAGTCCAGCTGAAATGTCCCATTTTTTACATTGAAATTATCAGTATTTTTTGTAATGATGGATTCGGTGAATTTTCTTTTATTACTACTACTACTAATATTTAAAAGTAATTGAGCATCTAATGTCTATATTATGGTCTCTGGCTAGGCAATGCTTGTATAGGGCAGAGTTATCATCACGAGAGGCTGCGAGTGGAACAGGGAACCTGTGAAATCAAATGAACTCGAGTGGAAAAAAACATCCCGAAGTGACTGTGGGTTAAACGGGATCACCAGAGCATCCCTGAATTCTTAACATTACTAATACTCGTAGTATCGTCATAAAATTTCTTAACAGATTTAAGATATTTTTCATGTTTTTAGTTTTTTAAGCTCTTTTAACTTCGGCGGTTTTAATTATTTTATTGTTTTACACATTTATTTGTGTTTTTTATAACACACGCACGCCCACAAAAAGGGTATGTATAAAGTAACGCAAGTGAAGAGAGAGATCCGATTTGAACTAGTTTCAACTTTTTTAACTTGTAAACAGCAATTTTTTCAGTCTATATTAAGCTTTCGAACTGTTTACATGTAATAAATATTATTTGTCCATTTTTACTTGCGTTAATATAATTCAAATCAGATTTCTCTTCACTTGCGTTACTATATATATATATATATATATATATATATATATATATATATATATATATATATATATATATATATATTTATTATAAACTCTTGAAGAGAGTTCTTTTCTCATCCAGTCTCGTATTGGATTCTCATCAGAATGTGCCGTGTCCTTTCTTTCCTCTTTCTCTTCCTCTTCCTTCGATTTATACCTCATAACTCGGTAATTGTCTGCTTTACATTTAGGTTTGGCTTTAAGCGCCGAAGACAGCGGGGCGTGGGAGTCTGCCTTGGACCTACCCAAAGGCATCAAGGAAGTGATACGACAAGTGCACGCCTGTAAGTGGATGCTCATTAGGCGTCGTCAGGAGCTCACTAGGTCTTATAAAGAAGTCTGCGTACCCGTTTTAGAGAGATGCAGGTCTGTAATTTTTTTTTTTTAAATCAGCACTTGTTACTGTGTGATGTAGTTCGAAAACTTCATGGTTTTTCATTGTATTGTTTGAAGTGTTAACCAATGGCTCTTTTATAGCCCATTCTTACAACAGCATCCATTTTAGATTCGTATTTTATGAAGTAAAACCCGCAAGTTGTGGAGATGTGGAAGCACTGGAAAAGTTTGCTCTCAAAGGAATTTCAAGATGGCGGAAAGCTGCTCAGTTGTTAAGGCTTAAATCGACTGACACTACTACAGTAACTACTCAAGAAAAGGAACTTGTAAAGGTGGGCAAACTTAAAAAACTTTTATATTTGTGTTTAACCATTCATTCAGTGGCAGTAAGTTCACCTCCCTTTCTGCATCACTAACATTATTACGTTTGTGATAAAAAAAAATTAGGCTCCTGTTCTTGGAAAGTAAAAAGGTAACATCCAGTGTCCCATAAGTGGAGGGTCGGGGCCCGAGCCAGGTCTACCTTAGTCAGAGTAACTTAGGTTGGGGTGGCCCGGCCCCCTACCGCCGCGTCGCCGCAACGTAAAATACAGAAAAGACGACCTCTTAGCTCTGGGCAGCACTGGGGTTCGAGCTCACGACTCGAAGGACTCTTAGCACTGCCGAGCGATGCCCTAACTGATCGAACCAAGGGAAAGTAATAATAATTAATGTTCGAGGTTAACTTCCTCCGTAAATGTTGCTGGAAGTGCTTGGGTTGGGAATTTGGGGTCTTGATAAGATCTTGCAGCTGTGAGATGTAAGTTTCGTGCATAGATTTTATTTTTTAAGCTCGTATGCATTGTTAATCCGTTAACTGCGCTAGCACCCAGTTACGAGTCGAGCCAGAAACACGGGCTACACAAAGAAAGATCTCAATTTAAAGTTTAAACCCGGGTATATACGGGGCTGCGCAGAAATGGTCAGAAGGGAGAGTCCGTGATATTACGGTTTGTGCAGCAAACGAGTTAATAAGATAAAACTGTTTGGTGCGATTACTCGTATTTCTCATTTCTTTGAATTGATTTAGACTTCATTTGTTTTGAAACTTAATGCAACACTGAGTCTGTTCTTGAAATATTTAAATTAACATAAACATTTTGGGTACTGATAATTAACTGTAGTTTCTTAATTAAAGGAAATAGACATATGTTACTGTAAATGTAGTCAGAATTATTTAAGAGTGAAGGGCCTTTGACACGAAATTACCTACAAGTTAAAATACCAGACACAACAATGAATTGGTTAATTTAAAGCAAAGTATACCATTTTCAGTTCTTAGGAATTGCTCATTTTACTATAACTTTTAAATACGTTTTAAACATTATCACTTTTGTGTCGTCTTTGATTGCAAATGATTACTTATTTCCTCTTCAGGAAAACATAAGAGACGCAGGGGTCCTTGTCAGAGAAAGCAGAGGGGGAGTGTTTTTGACAAGCTCTCTGACGAATAGTGAGAATGAAGATTGCCTCTCCACTGGGAGTGCCATCATTTTAGATTCTCCCTTCAATGAAAAAGAGGATGGAATCACCACCGGCATCCAGCTTTCCTCCAAAGACAAAGAGGAGGTGTCTGGACGCTTGGACAAGGAGGAGAAGGATAAAGATGATGTCCTAAGGAGTGGACAGCTGGACAAAGAGGACGATCAGAGTAAGGACTCGGTCCTTTCTTCGGAGTTGAGTTTGCTTACCCACGCAACTGCCCTCCATCTCCCCATCCAAGATATCAAACCCGAGGGAGACGTGGATGTAGTAGAGCAGCAAAGGCAGATCGCCAAAGAGAATATCGAGAAGCAGAGTCATCAGGATCAAACGTTGGGTAAAGAAGAAGGAAAAGAAATGGAGTGTAACGCGGAGAAGAAGCCCAATGTCAGTCTTAATCTGAAGAGGTCACCATCGCCCCAAAGTTTCCTTCAGTGTCCGTGTACTGGAAAAAGTAAGGATTTAAGTTGTATTGGCATTGAAGTAAGTTACAGAAATTACGGGCTAGCAAAGATATTAAAGTCTTCTAGGCTAGCCCAAGGGAAGGGAAAGGTTAGAAAAGAGAGAGAGAAAAAAAAGACAAAACAAATAAAAATAGAGAACTAAACTCTTATACCATGTTTACATTATAAACGTGCAAGGCTTTCGCGTAGTACTAGTAGTAGTAGTAGTAGTAATCTACAATAATGGGCATTTGTTCAGTAGTTTTAGGCTCGGGTATCGTTGGAGGAAGATCGTGTCCTTATGACATATAATTTAATTTAGTTTGTAAGAAATATTTCAAACATTCCTTCACATCGCCTTTAGACCACAAAGACAATGTTTTCAAGATTTTAAACTGAAATGGGAGTTAACGTTAAAAATTTAAGGGATATTCGTGTGATTCCATTAGTCTTTCCTGCAGTTGGAAAATTCAATACAGTTTTCTTTTACACAAATTTATTATGTTGTATTTGCACAGTTAAGCTTCACGATTAAACTCGTAAAGCGATTTGTTACAAATTTTAACCAGAAGTGAAAGTAATGTTAAGCAGGAAAGTACTCGGAAGAACTTTTTGTATTTTTCCTTTTTTTCTCTTTTTATGGAAGAAATTAGCAAAACGGTTTTAATTTTTGTTTGTATTTTAATCTGACTCTTTAATTTCCAGGCCAACCATTGACGCTCCCTCCGCCAACCGTCAAGGTGGCTGATCTTTCTCAGAAGATTATCGCGTTCATTTGCTCTGAGGATTCGATCGATTTGGAGGCGCTAAGAAAGGCGTTTTTCATTCAGGTGAGGACAGGTTTTTGTCTTTTTATCTAAATTTGGATTTTGTAGAATTAGGTGTAGGATTTTTGTTATTTATTGTTATTTTGCTTTGGAAGACGTTTTTCTGAAATGCTCAACAATCACTAAGAAGAAAGTTCAGCACTAAGATTTTATTTAATAGAAGCTTTTAATAGTTTTATAGGAATACATGCAACAACAATAATGGTACCAATTCATCTCTTGCCTCAGAGAGGCCTTATTAGCATTTTGATAGTGGGTGAATATCGTTGATCTATTCGTCTGTTTAATGCAGTAAGCAGTAAAACAAATGCCCAAATTATTAACCAGATTAAAGGAAAAGTTTTGGCCCAATATTTTATAATTGGTAACTGTGCCCATTAAGTTGTCATAATGAATAAGTGAATAATTATTTTTTATGAAATAAATACAATTTTACAGTGACGTCTTAAACTTTTTTTCCACTTCTCTTCAAAGATTGAACGTGCAGAAATGCGTTTGAAAGGGTTGGAGCTGTTTCTCAAGTTCATCCAAATGGAAGGATTGCTTCCCTCCATCAGGCTGACCATCCTCCACGCGTGGCTTAATTTGCTCCCTTTCAGTCCAGTACAGAAGTAAGAGATAAAACAAAATCAGTGAATTGTGTTTCTAGATTGTAAAAAATTATCATTATCCTTTGGTTAGGTAAAAGTGTGCTCCAATTATATATTAGCGAATGCTCAGAAAATTGAAGTTAATATGAATTATAATATCTGAAAATAAGAGCAAAATAAGTTGTCTGTTAGGTTTTGGAAAAACAATTAATTTTTCTTGTTAAAAAAAAAACCTCGACCCTCGTTTTTTTTGTTTTTTTTGTTTTTGTTTTTGTTTTTTAAAAAAGTTGCTCAGAAATAATTTTATTTAAAATATAAACCAATCATATTAACTCTTATTGTCGAATATACAGGGTGTCGGAGAAATGTTGGTGCAAAAATAATAATCAATCATTTTTCTTATTTATCAATATGTCAAATATATATGGTTGTTTACATTTCCAAACTGTCCAAGTTGAGAACACTTTCACAAGATGACCATCATTTGTCGCTACAATGTGTATTCGGCGCTCTAACTCCATTAGATCATTAGCAAGATGCTCTTGTGGAATGGATTCAGTGACTGCTGTTTCTTTAACGGAGTTCTGCTAGACTATTGGGTTTTTTAATACACGAGTGTTTTAACATACCCCTATAGATAAAGATCCAAAGAGGTTAAGTCAGGTGATCGAGGCAGTGCCGTCTCCAGGCTATCTGGGGCCCTGGGCACTCCTCTACACCTACTTATGTAGAGAAATAATAGAACAAAATTCCGGTGTGTAAAATTGTATATTAGGTTAATTACATAAGCACACCGGACAAAAAATTAGTCACCCCTAATAGCACCGATAGTAGGAAGTTCAAGGTCACACAGAGGGCGCTGATGTAGCATTGGTAAGTGACAAGTAGCGGTGACGTAGCACACAGGATCAGATCTGTTTCGTGAGGTGGTGAAGAACAAAGTGTGTGTTGGATATAGTCTGCAAAATGGGTCGTGAGGCAGACGTTACTCAGTGGCAAAAAGGAGCCATCGTGTTTGGCAGGGCCCACGGACACAAAATGTTGAAGTAGCCCAATTTGTTGGTGTGTCAACGCGTACTGTCCAGCGAGTTTACAAAGAGTGGTGTAGTTCGCAATCAACTGAAAATCGACGGCGTAACTGTGGCCGGAAAACAATTCTCGACAATAGGGACCGCCGCCATGTTTCTCGTCTCGTAACTGCAAATCGTTTTCAAACCAGAGAACAATTGCTCCAAGAAACCAATGAGGTTCTCCAGCGACCAATTTCCGAACGGACATTGCGACGAGAACTGCATGCGATGGACATCTGGAGCAGGGTACCATGGAAGAGGCCGCTGTTAACAGCAAGTCACAAATTGGCACGTTATAAATGGGCTCAGAGGCACAAACACTGGACTGCGGCAGATTGGAAACGTGTAATTTGGTCCGATGAGTCCCGTTTTTGTTTGTTCTCCAATGATGGGAGGCGACGAGTACATCGCAGGTCCAATGAAGCCTTTAATCCTGAATGCGTCGGTGTTGTTGTTCAGGCTGGAGGTGGTTCCGTGATGTTCTGGGGATGTTTTTCGTACCACGAAATGGGCCCTCTCGTTCCAGTGACGATGAATTTGAACCAGCAGGCGTACCTCCGCATACTAAACTCGCCGGATTCGTGCGGTTATCAAGGCCAGAGGCGCCGTCACACGTTATTAGGTACATTCTGAGAGGGGTGACTAATTTTTTGTCCGGTGTGCTTATGTATAACCGTATAACAGAAACTCGTTTCTAGTATAAACATTATGAATGAATAGTGAAGCTAGAAAATATGCCTTCTGCATTTTTTGGCAGAGAATTTTTCAATTACAGTGTCAAAATCAAGCGTCTTAAGTAGATCACACTCAATGTTCATCAAAGCCAGACTGTTCGATCTCTTCTGGCCGATAGAATTTCTCTGACCATTCTTTATGGACGTAAGTTTAGAGAAACTCTGCTCCCCGGTACAATTTGTAACCATCATTGAGAGGAATATGCTGAACGAAATCTCAAGAAATCTGTAGAGAAAGTAAAGCTATTGTAGACGCCTTTAGGGTGTCAATTTCGTCACACTTGCGCGAGAACAAGGAGAGAAAATTGCATAAATAAGCGATTTTGATGCATCAAAAGCTAAAAATAGTTATCGTTGTCTCACAAGATGTTTTGTTTATATGCTTTCATTATTTTAATATATATACGAGGGTGGGCCGAAAAGTAATGCCTCCACTCAAATAAATTTTAAACGGGTTGAAGGATTTTATCGAAACAAAAGCAGATATGTACCTTAGAGTTTATTTTTCAAAACGATACATTTACTTTTCTATAAAATCACCCTCTACCTCGATATATTTACGCCAACGATAAATGAGTTTTTTAAATCCGTCCCGGTAAAACTCGGAGCTTTGACTATGAAACCAAAATTTCACAGCGGCCTTAACTACTTCGTCAGACTCGTAGCGATTTCCAAGGAGATGTTCTGTAGGTTTAGGAGAGAGGTGAAAATCGCATGGTGCTAAATCGGGGCTATATGGTGGATGCGCCAAGATGGTGAATTGCAGATCCTCAATTGCTTCTCGCGTTTGAACACTGGTGTGAGGCCGTGCGTTGTCATGGTGAACAATGACTGCGTTTCTGTGGGTGCGAACCCTCCTGATCCGTTTTTTCAACTTCTTCAGAGTTTCAATATAACGTGCGGAATTGATTGTTGTCCCTCTTTCCGTAAAGTCTTCGAGAAGAACACCATTGATATCCCAAAAAACAGTCATCGTCACTTTTCCAGCCGATTTTTGAACTTTGAATTGTTTTGGTTGCGGTGAATTTTTGTGCCGATATTCCATGGATTGCCGTTTATTTTCAGGGTCATAATGGTGGACCCACGTCTCGTCTCCTGTCACAGTGCTGTGCAGAAATTCATCCTTCATTTTCGAAGCGCTGCAGATTTTACAGGCCTTCCACTTCGCGGTTTGTCTCGCAAATCTTCTTGCCTTGCTTCTCCTTTACATTGCCTCGCCCAACGTCGAACGGTACTCACATCAACACACTGTTTGCTGTACACAGCTTGCATTCACTGATGAATGTCTATGGGAGCAGCACTTTCCGCGGTCAAAAATTCAATTACGGCACATTGCTTGAAGAGAACGTCTTTACTCCTTTCCATTGTAATCGATACTGAACCAACGTGTGCAATGAGTGTAGGCTATATTAGGCTATAACACAAAACCGGTTTTATCTGGCTACCTCTACACAATCTAGAATTATTCAAGTGGAGACATTACTTTTCAGCCCACCCTCGAAGAATTCTGCTGGAGAAACCCCAGTCGTAGGCGCCGTTACTGCTACCCTGGTGCAAGGGTGGAGAATATAACTAATAGTGTTGATTTTTTTGCAGACCGAACCTCTGAGGACTCAACGTATGTTATTCATGTCGGTACAAATAACGTTTTAAATTCTAGATCGGAAGAGCTGCTGGCTAGTTATAGGGACTTAATAGAGCGACTAAAGGAAAAACTAATAAGATTGTTTTAACAGGTATACTTCCTCGAATTATCCAACGTAACGAGTTCTACAGCAAGGTGACCTATATTAACAATAACCTGAACTCTGTCAACAGGAAGGAGTGCATTTTGCAAATTTTTGGAACAGTTTCTCTGGCAGGAGGGACTTGTTCCTCGGAGATGAACTTCATCTTAATGACATTGGTGCTGCGCGTTTAGGAAGACTCTTTCATAATATTAATAGCGTCTCTTCTTTTCAGGCTGCCATAACTCGAACGGTCCCTGCGTAATTTCCTTAAATTTCCCTTGCGCGCGCGAAGGTATCGCGGTTACAAACAATTTGAAGGTTCTATCCTTAAATGCTCGTAGCCTACGAAATAAAATAAACGAATTTTTTCTTTAATTGCTTGCAAAGACTATGATTTAATTGCGATAAATGAATCGTGGCTTAGCACTGAAAGAAGTGACTTTTGTAGGGGAGTATCAAATTAGAGGTTATAGACTTTTTGTTAAAAACAGAATAGGTAGGCGAGGAGGTGTTATGTTGTATATCAAAGATAATATTGCGAACGTTATAGAATTAAAGCACAGAATTCCAGAACCGATAGATTCGACTATAGCAGAACTTAAATTAAACGATTTCAAACTTCTTGTTGCCGTTATATATAGGCCCCTTTATCAAACAGCTGATTCGGACGAAGCGTTATATCGTGAACTAAAGAATAATAGGTAGTGAGCAGGGCTTAATTATGGGTGACTTTAATTGCGCTAACGTGAATTACGATACAATGCAGGGAGACGAGGAAGGTAATCGTTTAGTTAATTTTCTCGAGGTTAGTTTTCTTATTCAAAAGCTTGGGGAACCTACGAGATTGGACAGTATTTTAGATTTAGTAATAACTACGGATGATAGGCTTATCACTGATCTTCAAGTAATAGAACCTTTAAGCAATAGCGATCACAGTATGGTAGAGTTTGTCCTCTCAGTAAGTCACTCGAAACCAGCTAACTTGACTTTTGTAAATTTAGAAATGAATTGTCACACGTCAATTGGGAAAACGCAATGGGTACCTCCAACTCAAAAATAATGTGGGAATCGTTTGAAACAGTATTTAGGACTATAAATGAGGAATGTGTATTGTACAAGCTTAAACGTGCGAAAGTAAATAACAAGCCCTTGTGGTTTACTTCTAGAGTAGGGAATATTATAAAGAGTAGAGATAGGGCTTATGGGCTACATAAGTGTGATAGACAATTTGTGGTTACGAAACAACTACATATCTCTAAGGCGTGAAGCGAAAAGCGTAATAAAAAAGTCAAAGCGCGATTTTCAAATTTCCATAGCTCGTGACGGCAAAGAAAACCAAGCGATTTTTTCAATACGTCAATAATAGGAATCCGGTAAAGTGTCTTGAGGCCGTTGAAAAATTTTGACGCAAAGCTAGTTTCTGAAAACAAGGAAATGGCTACCCTGCTAAATGAATTTTTTACGTCAGTTTTTACAATAGAAGATGTAACGAATATCCTTACGGTCATAGAAATAATACCTTTTGATAATGGTAATACCTTAGATAATATTGTGGTTAGTGAAAGGGAGGTAATGCATTATATTGGTAAAATGAAAATGCTAAAATCACCGGGGCCGGATTCCATATATCCCATACAACTAAAAGAATTAAAAGAAAGCATTGTTGTGCCGCTAACAAAGATTTTTAATGCGTCTATTTGTAAGGGGTGCGTACCAGATAATTTGAAGTTAGTAAATGTTACACATCGCGCTTTGACTTTTTTATTACGCTTTTCGCTTCACGCCTTAGAGATATGTAGTTGTTTCGTAACCACAAATTGTCTTTATCACACTTATGTAGCCCATAAGCCCTATCTCTACTCTTTATAATATTCCCTACTCTAGAAGTAAACCACAAGGGCTTAAGAAAGGCGATAAAGGTGTGGCGGGAAATTACAGGCCAATCAGTTTAACGTCTGTTGTAAGTAAGCTACTGGAATCAATAATTAGGGATCGTATAGTCGAACACTTAAAATTGCATAAATTGATTAGAAATACGCAGCACGGTTTTAGGCGAAACAAATCTTGCTTGACTAATCTTTTAGAATTTTTTCAAAGCGTGGTTGAAGTTTACGATAACCATCGGGCTGTAGATGTAGTGTATTTAAATTTTCAAAAAGCGTTTGACACCATACCGCACAAAAGACTCATTGAAAAAGCTAATGCTCATGGAATCAGGGGTGTATTAATAAATTGGATAGAAGAGTGGTTGCGAGGTAGGAAACAGAGGGTGGTCGTTGATGGAGCGGAGTCGTCTTGGGCTAGTGCAGCGAGCGGCGTTCCTCAGGGTTCTGTATTGGGCCCCTTGCTTTTTCTTATATATATATATATTAACGATTTAGATGTCGGCTTAGTCAGTACAGTTTCAAAGTTTGCGGATGACACGAAATTGGGTGGTAGGGTGATTAATGATGAAGATAGAGGTAAAATCCAGGAAGATCTGAATAAAATCGTAGATTGGTCAGTTACATGGCAAATGAGATTTAACGTCGATAAGTGCAAAATTTTACATATAGGTTCGCGTAACGGTAATTTTGTGTATAGTATGTCAGGGAAGGAGTTGGCAAGCTTAGATCAGGAAAAGGATTTACGAGTTGTAGTCACTGGTGATTTAATTAAAAGTGGCGAAACAAAGTACAGCAGCGGTCAATAAAGCGAACAAAGTGCTAGGTTTTATAACTAGGAATTTTGAGTACAAATCGCGCGATATTATTGTTCTCTTTATAAATCGTTAGTTAGATCCCATTTGGAATACGCGATCCAATTTTGGAATCCGCATATGCGCCAATATATAGACAAAATCGAAAGAGTTCAAAGACGAGCAACTAAGATGATTCCGTCGCTTAGGTCAAGTCGTACAAGGATAGGCATAAGGAGTTAAAATTGACTACACTTGAGACTAGGAGGGTAAAGGGTGATCTAATCCAAGTTTTTAAAATTATGTATGGGTTCGATAACGTTAACTAGAGATAGCTTTTTCGAAATGTCACAGTATAGTAAAACTAAGAAATAACGGGTGTAAGCTGACAAGTAGAAGGTTTGAGACAGCAGTTGCCAAAAACTTTACGCATAGAATAGTAAATAGCTGGAATAGTTTGCCGGTCGAAGTAATTAGTAGCACATTTATAAACATGTTTAAAAATCGATTAGACGCATATGTTGATAGATTGGGTATAGTTTAAGGTAGTGAAATTAAGGTTTTTGTGGTTCGGAGCCCACGTAAAAATGTAGGTTCCCACCACCACCACGGAGGATATACGCAATACACAATTACAAACACAGTTAGGTAGACCAGCCATGAGTGGATCCTAGGGTCTTTGTTGGTCTGAAACACTATAACATTATATATATATACACCAGTATATATACTGGCGACAAAATGTCAACATTTTAGCTCATGCTCATCCCCATCGAGTCTACTTCGTTAACAAGTTGATGAAAAATATTGGGGGGGGGGGCCTAAACCTTGCCGTCCTGGGTCACTGCCCAGTTGGCCTATGCCTGAAGACGCCACTGGATCGAGATAGCCATGTTGTCGGTCCACCACAGCCAATCCATTGCTGAGGAAAGGTTCCATCTAGAAAGTTGCGAACAGCAACGGCACAGTGGGGAGTCGTCTCATCTCCTTGAAAGATTACACTTCTCATGTAAAGTCCAATAGCCCTTAGTTGGAGAAGAAAAAAAAATGTCCGTAGTATATTAAGATAATTCACTCCAGTTACGGTACAATCGTCAAAGAAAAATGAATTAATTATGCAGTTACGTGACATGCCTCACCAAACGTTAACTTTTGGTGAATTCCGTTCGTGTTCGTGTTTCAGCGTTGGGTAGGTCACTTCGATCACTTTTATCTGTAAGGTTAATATTAAAACAATTGTGTAACATGACAAACCCAAGTATCTGGCAAAACTCTGTTTTCACAGATTGAGAGGTTATTGGATCCATTCTACAAGAGCATCTTTCTAATGAAGTTTGATCATCGAATACGCGTGTGGAAGTGCTCTAGACTTGGACAGTTTGTAAATGTAAACAGCCATAAAGTATATTGTACACATACAGTGGTAGATGAACGAAAACGTTTCATTTTAACTTCATTTTCCTCAAATTTTGATGTCTTAACATTATATGTTAGTTAAACTAATTATTTTATTTGTAATTTTTTTTCAAAACGAATGGTAAACTTTTCATAATTATCCTATGCATGGTACAAAAGATAAGGACGAATATAGCTGAAAATTTTCTCTGTACGAATACTTATGAGCGCCACTGTATATACAGTATTGTGCATTGCAAGACAAATCAGCTGATGTGGAAAATTGAAGTTATTTTACCAGTAGAAATTACAAATATGTATTTTTTAGTTAAAAACTCGAGTAATGTTAATTTTACAGTTGAAATTATTTTGTTAGTTGTAATCATCATAACTGTTAATCCATGTTTTTCAACTTGGTCCTGCTTTGCATTTATTAACCTTTAAACGCTGGTCGACATCTATTGATGTACTCTTAGAGAACGTCGGTCAACATCAATTGATGTTTTAGGTTTTCCGCAAACGACGGTCAACATCTATGGATGCTTTACTTTTCCCGCCTTTGTTTGAGGTTTAAAATGACTCATAAAATCACTAAAAAATTAATCTTGTTCTTTATTTCCCCATTTTCTGCGGACAGTAGGCTTATCGATCACATCCATACCTCGTGTTAAAGGATTATTCTTTTTATATTCGTTTGAAGATAGACTACACAAAGTAATAAATAGACAGTCAATCTCATTGCTTTGTTTTAATTTTATCCATTTGTTAGAAGTCGACTTCGCATAAATATAGAGAGGTTCCAAATGGAATTAAAACTTCCACTGCTTCAGACACCAATTCCAAATACTTTTCCATATTATCCGAAATGTACATTGTACACAAGTTTTCTGACCGGAATGACAACTGTAAAGTCATGTCTGAAGAACGTGTTGGTTTCCTGCAAGTTCGGCAGGCAATACCACTTTTTAATTGGAAGGATTAAGCGTATACATCTTACCAAGCCTTCCATCTTCACATGGGGAATAGTTATGCAGCTGTTTTTGCAATTGAAATACGAGTATTGAGAAACACCGCTCTATGGCCTAGGCCTAACATTATTTAATAGAAAATCTTATAAACATGCTAGATATTTTTCTGTTTTTTATTACATTTAGCTATTATATTTTTGTCTATATAATTATCTATTTTTTAGGTTTTAAATATTCAATTCAAGAAGCAGAAAAAATTTATTAAGCTTATGCTGTGGCCTGTTGGTCTATTTTATATATTTGAAAGGTGTTGTGTATGTTTTTACAACACAAGAAGTAATTTATTGAAACTATAAGTTTACTTTCTATGTAAACGGATTGTCAACTGGATAGGGAAAAAAAGAAAAAGAAAAAATCCGCCAAAAAAAGTATGTATTTAAAAAAATAGTTGCCTATGAAACACTGGAAATACCTACTTAGATCTTTACTCATTTTTATTTCATCTTTAAGCTCGACGTTACCCAATTGTCTGGAAGGCGTGAATTTGGTGCCAGTTTACCAAAGGGCTCAGTTGAGGACTTTGTGGGCACGTGTGTGGGAATGGGCTGTAAAAGAACTTAGAATTCATGTACTGAAAGGAGAACAGCACGTACTGATGGCTTTCCCAGGGGTCAGACCAAAAGTCAAAGATGGTCTTAGCATAAAACACAGAGATAACAAAGATATGAACATTATGAAGGAACACAACCATTTGGCATCTCAGAACTCCTCAAGGTAAAGTTTTATTTATTTTGGTGTTTCAAATGATCGAAGATATAGACGTCGTCATATCGCTGTTACTACTGTAAATTTTGTTGACGATGTTAGTTAAAATTTGTGTTCTGACACTGGCATTTCGCCTCTATACTCAACTTAAGCATAAATAACATCTTATTCCTATAGTAACTAAACTAAGTTCAAATTGTGAGTAAAAATTCATAAAAGTTTATGAAAATTAACATTTTAATAAGAATAGTGGACATTTTAGTTGTACATCTTAACTGAGGATTTTCTTCTTTTAAATTTTTCTAAAGATTTATTCTAGTGCTTCTTTGCCTATTGACTCATCCTCATAATGGGCCGGATTTGAGTCTGCTAATCTCAGGAGGTCTCCTCGCCCTCATACAAACTCTCCTCCGGATTATTGGTAAGAAAATGTAGCGTAGAATGTCGGTATAATTTATTTTCAGTGACGTTTAAATGGTAATTTTAAAATGTTTATATCAAACTATTACCAATTTGATTACTTGGTCACTTTAAATTTTTTCAGTTTGATTAGACCAAAAAATAAAGGTACTGAATTTTCGATTTAGTATGGTGCTTACCTTAGTATAATTAGGGGAGGTCGTATATTACGTACAATATACCCTGATTCGTAATTTCTCTAGTTTTAATGCATGTATGAAAATTACGATATCTCTCTTGTAACTGCTCATAGGTCAAATTCAGTCTTGGAGCGGCAGCAAGTCTCTCTCCAGCAGTAAAGAAGACCTCGTTGCTATTTTTGAAGAGGCGGCAAAATCGCTTCAGAAGGCTCCTTTTCCACTTTCAGGTCCAGAATTGGCTGGAATGATGAAGGTATTAAGTGATATTTATTAGTCCTTTTCATATTATGAATAAAATTAATTAATTAAAATGTCAGCCTCGAAAGGATCAAATAATGTAAACGTTCTTTGTCCATATCCTACGATCATATTAACTTGAGTTGATGATTATTAAGATTAATTTATTAGTTTAATTTATAACATAAATTACATATCAGTAAGTATTTGTCCCTAACCAAATAAAGTTGGAGGAACCATACTGGATTGCACTTGTCCGTCCGTTCGTCACACTTTCTTCTCCGAGCTATAACTTTTGAACTGCTCAACATAAATTAATGAAACTTCTCACATATATGCAGTGATGGGATTAGCGGCGCTAACTTTTTATTAGCGATACTGTTAGTGCCGTTAATTTTCAAAATTGTTAGGAAACGGGTAGCGGCGCTAATTTTTTCGAGAAAGTTAATCGCAAACCGCTAATCGCTAATTTTTCCTAAACGTAAAAGATCAGGCCTGTCCGATTCGAATTTCGAGAAACTGATTGTGTTGAAAATTAAACAAAATCTGTGAAGTAGCTATAAAATTCCTGATAGTTTAAGAGTACTGACGACTGAATGTTTTCGTTTCGAAATTAATTCAATTCGCCACATCACTGTTTCAGCTGTATCCATTTTTATTTTATAATTTGTTGTATCAATGGAACTTTCAAGTTTTGGTATGATTCACTCTCTTTGTCGACATTTTATCATTTCTTTGAGTTTCAGTTTGCGCATTTGAATTAAATATAGACGTATAAATTGAATAGAATTATTTATTCCGTTGGTTTGTTTTCCCTATTAATATATATACGAAAGGAACTCGCCTCCTACATAAAAATGTTTTTATTTTCGTCGACTATATAACGTCACATTTTTGTACCATAGCAATCAATTATATAAAAGTGTATGCTAATATATGTAAATAAATTACGGAAGCCAGAACATTATATAAATTGGGATGGTTTCAGAAAAAATTAGCGACAAAATTAGCGTTAGTGCCGCTACATTTTATGGTGGTTAGCGTTAGCGGGCACAGCACTGCATATATGGATGATCATAAGACGATGTATTTTGAGCAAGACTTAAGTCCCTGCATCAAAAGTCAAAGTCACAAATAGAGGTAAAAGATCAAGTTGGGGCCCATGCCATAACTTTTAAACCGCTCTACATAAATTGATGAAACTTTGTACACACATGGATCATCACAAGACCTAAATGTTAAACCACTCAGCATAATTTGATGAAAACTTCACATTTCTATGAATGGTCATAAGAAAATGTGTTTTGAGCGAGACTCGGTCCCTTAATCAAAGGTGAAGGCCAAGGTCACTAAGAAATGTGAAAGGTGAAATGAAGATCCACGTCATAACTTTTGAACCATTCGATACAAATTGATGAAACTTCATACACGCATGTATCATCCTTCATAGGAGGGAACAATGATGTCATTCGTACATAGTTCTTGTTTAATATAGCCTATGATGGTATGGTTGGGATTTTGAATATGGCATACTTTCCTGCTTTAGATTGCGCCTAACTATTGAAAATGTAGAAGGGTTGAAAATATTAGATATCCTCTAGGGTAGGAGTCATCAATATGCGGACCGCGATCCAGATCCATATCAGCTAGAATAAACTTATATTGTGATTATAGGATTTACTTCAAAATATAGGCAAAGTTTGACGTCTTGAAAATGGTAATTAAAACATTTCTGTACTCAAACATAAATAAATAAATTTATACTTAAGCTTTACCATTAATTAGAGTATATTTGCAGGTGGGAACTCGCGTTAAGCGTGGAGCGGACTGGAAGTGGAATGATCAGGATGGTCCCCAACCCGGAGAGGGGCGAGTCATTGGAGAATTGGGTCAAGATGGTTGGATCCGTGTGCAGTGGGATAATGGGTCCACCAATTCTTATAGAATGGGCAAAGAGGGCATGTACGACCTTCAGTTGGCTGAGTCTCCACTTCCCCCCGCCCCCGACAGCGATGAGGACGAGGATGACGACGAAGGTAACGTAATATATTCGTAAAGTCTCGCTTAAGATAGAGTTGCTGTGACTCGGTTGGTTGAAGACTGGACTCGGACTGCGAAGGGCCAGGTTCGAATCCCACCGTCGCCTCAGTTAAAGTTGGGTTGGCCACCTTTTTCTGATGCTGGGCTTCACGTGACACACTCAGGAGTTCACTCGCCCCCGTGTGGAGAAATAGGCATTTTGAGTGTTACTTTAACTACTTTACCTCACTTGTATACTTGGGGCATGTTCTGGAGAGTATGTTTGTACGAAAAGGTAAACGAAGGGTACATAAACGTTAATTTTCGAGCAAACATGTTCACCGAGGTACCTTCCATTATAGTTAAGAGTTTTAAGACTACGTCATCTGTAAATTCGTTTATATTAATGGAAATGCTGAAGTTGTAGAAATACTCTGTAGTTATATTGCTGAGACGTTATAAAATCCTTCATTCAGTAGTTCGTATTGGAAAAAAAAAATATGCAGGAAGGAGGGGCTGAGGGCGAATGCGTTTGAAAGAATGGAGGTTATAGACGGGGGGAAAAGATGGACTGAGGAAAATTGTTCCAGAGCTGACCGGTTGAGTAGATGATAGACTGAAAATACCAATTAACCCTTCCGTTAAAGAGTTAGACAGTAAAGGAATGAGAATGTGTCGATTACTGTCGAAAGTATGGTACTGCGTACTCTCCTTAAAGGAGGAGACATGCAGTTAGAGTTCAGAAGAACAGTGTCCGTTATAATAGCGTTAGTAAAGAGAGAGAAGCAACATTGTAGCGGATAGAGAGAGAGAGAGAGAAAGAGAGAGTGAAGACAGTAGGAGACGGCGAATTGACGAGACGAAAAGCCTTTGATTCCATCCGGTCAAGTATGGCTGTGTTGGTTGAGCCACCCCACACATGAGAAGCGTACTCCTTGCAGGGTCGGACAAGACCCCTGTACAGAGACTGCAACTGAGTGGGGATGAAGAAACTGTGGGGTTGGTACAACACACCTAACTTCTTAGAAGCTTTTTTGGAAAGATAGTAACCTATATGTGATCTTTCCAGAAAAGATCACGAGAAAAGGAAACGCCAAGAATGTTAAGAGAACAGGAAGGGTTAAGTTGTGTACATTATTGTTGAAGGTAAGGGGATTGTCGTGTGGAAGATTGTGACAAGTAGACAGATGAAGTTACTGAGTTTTTGAGGTATTGAAAGCCACGACTTTTCCTCTGCCCCAATTAGAGATAGAAAATATGGAAAAACCTCATTTTGATCATTATGAAATGTTTTACGCACGTTAAACAATCGTAAAGTAATAAGTTTATGATGGCATAAATTATAAAAAAAGGTAACAGCCGGGAAAGTCATTTTCTCACTGCGTTCGGGGTGAGTGCCCCATGGGTCACCTGAGCTCAAACATTGAACATTGACTGGGTGAGCAGCCGGCCCAACCTAACCCATGAACCAGCAACTGGGAGTGAATCCAGAGTCCCACCTCCCAGAGTCCGACACCTCAGTCACTCAGCTACTGGGAGCCCAGCATAAGTTATTCCTGTTAATAAGTTTTTATAGTAATTTTTTTAATTCTTTGTAATTTACATTTAGAGGTAGCAATTCCTTTAGGTGACCTCTTCTCTAGTATTCACTTCTACTTCATTTTTGTTTCAGTGACTGAAGTGCCAACGTCTTATCATCCTATCGTTGCCATAAGGACCTCTTGCCTCCAACTTCTTCAGGTACTTTCCATCTCCACTGGTCTCCATGGAGACAAAATGGCACTGCCCAGCGTTAGGACTTTGGCTGGTCTCATGCTCAGTATTGTTCAGGTGTGTATGCTGAATATGGTAAAGTTCATCATCTGATGTTAATAGCTTTCCATTTGTTTTATAGTTTTGTACTTCATCGTTTAATTATATTTAAATAATTGAAATATTCATTTAGCTAAATTTAGAAAGTTATCATTCATTTGCTGTGAAATAATGCCTTCAGTACTACTGTAAATGTACTTACTGTACATTAAACTGTAAACTGCTTTCCTCAGGCGGGGACAACAACAGATGACGAGAAAGACGAAGTCTTGGCGTGCCAGCACGAGTCCTGGTGTTCATTAGGTCTTTTGAGATCGGTCAGCTTCTCTCCTGTTTTCTGCCAAAATTTAGCCACTCCATCTTGGGTCAATTTGCTTCTCAATTTAGCGCAGACTTATACAGGACCACCTTCTTTATACCAAAGGGTGAGTGGGATTGTTTGCAGCAGTTTGAGAATTGGGTATAGAGTATTTCACATAGATTTGGCAGTGTGATTGATCTTTGCCATAAGATGTTGGAAATATTTACATAATGCGTTGTTTAATAATAATAATAGCGTCTCTAAAGTAGTCCGTCATTTCTTTAATTTAAATTGCCTTTTCAGAAAGTACAAAATCGGAACATTTCTGTGTGTCTTCCCAGGATCTTAATTGCGATGCGAAAGTTCTCATTCCCCATAATGTTTTGCGCAGCAATAAGTCATTTTGAGTTAACCAAGCGTATTTTATTAAGCAAAGTAAAGGTAACATCCAGGAAACTCGTATCCCACGATGTTGAGGTGAGTGTCCCCCAAGGGTCACTTTTAGCCTGATCATTGACGGAGTAAGTGGCCAACTCAACTCAACCCAGGAGCCAGCAGGCAGGGACGAAGCGGAGCCTTACCGCTCAGAGTCCTCTCCTGTACCACTGAGTTACTGGGCACTCAACATTTTATTATAAAACGAAACGTATAAACCGTATGCCGAACTTGCGTATTCGTTCATACTTTAATTAACCAGATTCAAGTGTTGTTTCAGTGTTAACAAAAGCAATTCCAGTAAATAAAGTCTCTGCTCATTCACATTACGATATTTTAGAGATTTGTATGACTAGTAATAAAATTATAGTATAACTCGGTCACGAAGAAAAAAATTAAATTATGGGGAATGTACGAGTATATTGGTAATAGCACTTCACCATGTGATTGTCAACATTAGGCTTCTCAATCATTATGTGGATTGTTGCTTGACTATAAATAGCATTAAAAATACGCTGATCTTTTGTATTCATTTTGTAACATAATTTTGCATTTTAATTGGATTTTGAATGTTTGTTTTTTACATAATATATTCTTCGAAGCGAGTTATGTCAGGATATATACGTGTCAGCATTTCGTATAAGGTTTGTTTATATTTTGGAGGATATCATAAGTTAACTGAAAGAAAAATTTAGTGGGAATTAAATATTGGGTAAATTTGTCTTTTCTGGATTTTGTGATTCCTCTTGTTTCATATAGTTGTGTAGACTTAGTATACCTCTTTTAGGCAAAGTTTTATCTATTTATTTATATTTCGTTAGTTTATTTGAAAGCTTTAACAAGTATAAAAATAGTTTACTACAGTTTACTCTGGTTCCATCTTTTAAGTACGTTTTACTTAGTTTTTGGACTTCGAATTTCTACCAAATATTATTAGTGAAGCATAAACCTACATCCCATATGGTTGTAATTTTCCTTCGTATATATATTTATAATTTTTTTCAGGTCATACTAATAATGCTATTGTAGGCTATTTCTCTTAATTAAATTTCCATTTAATAACGTCACATTTAGTGAGCGGAACAATATAAACGCGCGCGCGCACGTAAAAATATTTATGAAAGTAATAAAGGTTTGTTGTTATAATGATTTAGATGCTTCCGTTGTTAGAGTTCATTACTGTGTATTTGCTCGTGTAATGATGATTGCTTCCTCCTCCAGATTCTCGCCATTCGTTTACTCGCTTCAGTGGTTCCTCATCGTTTTGATGAATTGGACGAAAGAAAGTTCCTCCTAGAAAATGTTTTTGCCATCATTGGCAACACTTTGCTCACCTACGCGAATGATCCCGCCGTTTGCAATGCGGGTAATAATAATGTTTGTTGTTGTCGTCAGTAGCTACCTTTTAACTTGAATGCTTTTTATCACCGGTTTTAAAATAGTGTTAGACTTAAAATACCTGTCGGAATATCCTTAGTATGATGATCATTTTTGTTTGGTTATTATTATTATTATTTTTGTGAAGTGAATGTTTTTAAACATTTTCGTCATTGACATGAACTTTTAAGAAAAATCCCTTAAATTGTAAAGGTAGTCATGGGAACTCGATAAGGAATGCAAAATGATATCTACAGTGATTTACAATTTCAGTAGTTTCCATACGCGGTCGCCTTTCAGTTACAGTAGAAATAGTTAATACATTAAGTCGCTTTTTTCCATAGGCAAGAGGAAAGAAGGGATCAGCGTGGCCATAACTGCTTCCCATTCGAGCACTGTGGTTGAAGCCATGACTGAACTCGTGCGAATACTTCACGTTCTCCCTTTGTGGAATTCTCTCTCAAATCAGATTCTGCTGGAGAAGATCAGTCTTGTTCCACAGCTGCTCACTGACTTGTCGCAGTTTCAGCTGCAGGTAAAAATAAGAACATTTACGAGCTTATCTGTGTCAATATTTAATTATTTAGTGTTGCGTTTTATTAATTACTACTCGTATAGTAAATAAACTCGTGCGGATAATCGAAATCTTTGTACGTTTTTGTTTACGAAGTTCGATACTCTGAATTTGTTTTTCATTTTATTTTTGAAAGTTTTGTTGTATATTTATCGAGCTGGAAGATGGTAACATTTAAATTAAGTAGGTAAGCTATTATCTCGGTCCCAGTTGAGATATTCCATAAAAATTTATGCTGATTTTACTAACACTGTAAATAAATTGAAATGTTTGGCGGGAAATAACTTTGTAAGGTAACCCTTCCCAATGATCCTTCCAGTTTGATGACTTCCACCCAGAGGGGTTGATTTGCCACACTTCGGGCGTCATCGCCGCTTTGTCTATCATTGGCGGGGTGGACAAGAAGCCTCGATTGGGGGGGCAAGTCAGGATAGAAGAGGAAGACATCAGTGGTGAGTAGAGGACAGAATTAACGTACATTATTCAAATTTCATATTTTATTGTTAAAAGTCCTTTCTATTTAATCCCCAAACTGTTGAAGAAACCAATTTCTCATGTTTTATGGGAAGGATTCAAATTGTTTGAGCTTCACACTTGGTATACGTATTGTAAACCAGTTGGCCAAAAATTTTTTCGCTGTTGACCAGTAATTTATCGGCTGAATCGAATACAGTACTATTATTTTTACTTAACCCTTTAATGCCCAGTGTGTGAAATTTTCATCGTTAACTTTGGAAGCAATTTTAGACCTTCCAGTTCCCAATGTGTGAAATTTAACACATTTCGTATTTTATTAATTATGAACAATAAAACTGTAAAATATATTTTTCAGTTATTTTGGGTCCAATTAAACGATTTTTATATCCCAATTTTTTTTTTTACTTTTCGACTTAATTTGGGTATGAAAGGGTTAAGATTTTTTTTTTTGGTTTTGAGTGATTACTACCCACTCTATGATATTCCCATTCGCATTCGTGGCCCACAAGTGAAAATGTACAAAAGTGAAAAAATACACATTTGAGAAAAGCGTGTCTTGATTTGAGAAACCATGTTTTCATCGCTGAAACGGCGCTGAGCCGGAATGTTTAATATTTCCTAACTTAACTTATTTTAACCAATCAGAACCTAACCAATCAGAACCTAACTTATCATATCTTAACCAATCATAACCTTACCTAACCAATGGTAACCTAACCCAACCAGTGGTAACCTAACCCGGACCAAAGTGGGAAAGGTGGATGAGAATGACATGAATTGGGAATAGACCGATTTCAAAATGCCTCGTTTGATTCTCACTTTCCCATTCTTGCGCGCGGAATCGAATGGAAATGACGATGAGCGAGAGTAAACCTTTTGAGTAACATTTTATGTTACGAAAGATATTGATGGTGGTCAGTTAATTTTAAATGGCGAAACGTATTTGTAGTATGAAATGAGACTAGTCAATTTACCATCGTTTGGGTTATCAGATTTAACTGATTATACGAATAAATTTTCAATTCTGAAAGGAACTATCGCAAAAATTGGGCATCACAAGCTCCACATTCAACCCAATGACGCCAAACGGATTCTGAAAGTGAGGCTGACATCCGTCAAACCAATCCCTTCCAAGCAGTTTGCCATCGGTAAGTTTAATTGGTTGTAGGAATGATACCGTTTTTAGTTTGAACGATGATGACAGAATTAAAATTGTTTTATTTTGAAATTTCGCTAAACATTAAGAAACTTGGAATTAAAATTTCCAGACCGAGTGACTGTGACTACCACCTGCGTGCAAGTATGGGCTTCCTTGCTATCTCTGGCAGGGGATTTTACCCGTAATTTCCACGTTCAGGCTAGACTACACATTTCTCCCAATCGCCTGCGAGTACAACAGGTGATCTCTTTTTTTTTTTTTTCATCATTTTTTTTGCTTGTCGGAGTAAGATGATCTATGATTGGGGTGTAAATTTTATTGTAAGGCCCTCATGGTTGTTTGTGCGCGCGCGCGACTGTGCATAAGTGAGATCGCCTGTATGATAATTCACAGATGTAGTGAGGTAAATTTTTTTGAGAGAACACTTTTAGAAACATTTTTAATGTCGGAAAAATGGTTAATCCTGATTAGGTCAGGTTAAGTTAAAGTTTAGTCAGGTTAGGTTAACTTAGGCTAGACTAGACAACTAGACTAGCGAGTACTTCACTATTTAATAACGTCACAGAAATCACCCTTATGATTGAATAATGACAAAAAAAACATTCAGTAGAAGTATTACTCATAATCTTTCCCATAATCTTCTCAGATACGATTACATGTTATGAACTGCTGCAGAACGTTGCTGCAACACCAGTCTCTACTGCGAATTGTTCTCTCGCAGGCGGTTCATGCCCCAGATGCTTCAGCGTCAGCTGCACAACTGAGTGGCGAAGAGGAGATCTCATTACCTTATGAAGTTAATTCAGTTTCATTGCAGTGCATTTCAAAAGTTTTGTAGTGTACTGTATTGATTTACCAATATAGAATCCTTTACAGGATATTTCAAGTAGTTTTATACCAATATTAGATATGGGTACTAGTTGATTAATTCGATATTTATTAAAGGGTTGGATTAATTACATAGCTTGTATAGAAGTATTACAAAATTAATTAGTGCAATTGTTTCAGCTGTATCTGATTCAGCGTATGATAACAGCATCTACTCCACCGTCTCCAGTAAAAGCATCTTACTCCAGAGAAGAGTTGGAGGTAATTTTTGCTACATGTTTAAATCTTTGGTTTTATTTTTCGTCAGCTTGGTTGCCTGCAGGTTTTTTCCAGAAGTTCAGTGTAAAAGGTTTCCTCAATGTATTTTTCTTGTATTCTTGTCAGGCAGCGGCCTTGGCTCTTGTAGAAGTTTTGACGGAAGAGGTCTCTCACCCCTCTCATCACCTCTCCCATGACAACAACTCTTCCCCGCTCAGCGACACATCCTTGGTGGGTACGTTGGGTTCCCCCAAAGTCGCTGGTAATCCATTGATCTCTTCCACCGATGTCCTCACCTCCAGCCTCGCTTCCGCTTCCAGCTTTCAACCCCCTCAGGCCTTGCCTCCCCCAATGCATATGAAGTCCCATTCCAAGCCGTATAGCGGAGGGAAGAGCAAGAAAGCTCACCTTCCCTCCCCTACGCCCCTTGTGTCCCAACTGATGGAGATGGGCTTTGCCAGGAGCAGCGTCGAATACGCTATCAGGAGCTTAGGTAAAGCTTTCCCCCCAGTGCAGATATTCAGTCATTTCGTTTGTAAGTTCATTGCCCTCAAAAAATGAGAGGGACTGTTGGGGGTACTTTCATCGTAAATGTCGTAAAATATAAGTTAGAATTTAAAATGTTAAAGATTGTAAAATATAATAAGCCTTTTCTATAATAAAGTCAATTTGGTAAAACAAATTAAGCCTGCTTCATATCGGCAAACTGTCTCAGCTACTCTGACAAATAGAATAAAACTGTTGGATTTACCAGTTTCTTAGCTTTTATTTGTAAACGAATCAATATCTTAAATGACCCAATATATTTGGTTGCTATAAAAAAACTGGATTGAAGCTTTATTCAACAAGAAATATAATTAGTATATATTTATAACATCACTATTATTCATTTTTCTTAGCCTCAGTGTTAAAGTTTATTATTAATAATAATTTAATCCGATCGTCATTTGTTTCACTGCTTTAGTTTACGCTTGAAGCGAGGTACAACGTAAGTCGTGTCCAGAAGCGGTTTAACTTGCTGCAACTTCTTCAGGAGCGAAGCTCATCTAAGTTTTCGATCATAGCCCGACAGATGTGTTTAATTGTTAATTCCTTTTGAAAAATGCTGCGTAGTATATCCCTGTGAATTTCTTTGTAGCTTTGCCATTCATATGTGTATCAAGTTACTGATGAGGCCTTTTTTAATCCTGAAGGTGGATCAGTGGATGACTCGCACATGAGTCCCGAGTCAGTGGTGGTGTGGCTTATTGAGCATGCGGAGTCGACCGTTGGTGAGTCATTGTTTCCGGTTGACTCGGATGCAGACTCTCTTACCGACGAATTCGTTGATGAAATCCCGCAGTTAGAGGTAAGTTCTTCATCTCGTATAAACTTAATGTTTATCTACATTTATTATATTAATTAGCGTATGTATATTTTTGTGTTCTATTTTAATCTAACGAAAAATACGTCATACGAAAAATACCTTTTTGGCCTTATAAAGGAGGTTAAACAATACAAATTGTTATTATTACTGTAATTTAGTTTGCCGTCAGAAATATTCATAGAAAACACTTTTAGTATAAAAAAGTTCATTCACAGCCTCCGAGCTTGTTGGCCTTTGTTTCTTAAACATACACTCGCTATCGCTGCGATATGATACTATCCTGTTGAAGCAGCGGTTAAACCTTCAATTAATCAATCGGTCACTCGGTTCAATCAAATGTACGCTTACCCTTTCCCCCTAATCTTCAGGCTTCTCCCGTGAGTGAAGGTTTTATGCGACGATCCGATTTCGCTTCCGCCGACGAATACGCAATGTACGTTCGCGACCATATTCAAGTAAATATGATGGTTCGGTGCATACGTACGTACGAAGAAGTCTACGAAGGAGATGTGGGTAGAGTGCTAAGAGTGGATAAAGGGTCACTGCACGCGTTAAATGTTCAGGTTAGTCGTCAGTCATCAGCTTCGAATATGGCAAAAATGTAGTAATGTGTAATACGTAATGTATTTATGGTTAATGAAGTACTGTAGTTTTATTTTAATACGTA
This sequence comes from Bathynomus jamesi, assembly GCA_023014485.1. Taxonomy (NCBI): domain Eukaryota; kingdom Metazoa; phylum Arthropoda; class Malacostraca; order Isopoda; family Cirolanidae; genus Bathynomus; species Bathynomus jamesi. The sequence goes on along the minus strand of JAJOZX010002913.1, from coordinate 87,990 downwards.
TTGAGTGATGTGTATATTCAGTGTTCCTTTAAATTCATTTTAAAATTTTTTAATTGAATTGATTAACTTTTATTACTAATAATAAAATAGAGTACTTTTATAATTTATAGTGACATAAATCATTGTGAAGCTGGACTATTTATTTGATTTAATTTGGCCCTTAAGCTTTAGGTTTTAATGGGCTCTTCGAAAAAATAGAACGGCTAGTTGTTGTGTTAATAATTAATACATAAATCGTGAATAAGTATTATTACTTAGGTATGTATTAATCTTAAATTATCATTATCGATATAACAAATGCAAGGTCATTATTGAAGGTATTATACCGATACCATACGAAGAAATCAATATTATACATAAGAGATAAGAACTGAACAATCATGAGTAATGTTTCTTTAATCCTAGATTACACACGAGAAATGAATAAACAATAGTAATGTACATTAATCTTAGATTTTTATTAGTATGCCATTATTAATCTAGATTAGAAATCGATTTGTTATATTCCTTATTTAGATAGATTTGAGTTTAGGCTTATTGATTATGATTGACATTTAGTGACCTTGCATACATTTTTAAATTAAGTTCAATTATGAAATACCTATTTTTTTAATCAAACAGTCAATCAATCGATCTTTATTCAGAAAATGAATACATTAATAACACATTGCTAAAGTACACTAGTAAATGATATAATCCTTGATCTGTCCCTTCGAAAATACTCCGAATTCACTGTTTTAGGTCCATTGGCAAAGGAAAGGAGGAACTTACTTGGTTCGGTTCATTCATGTAGAGTTACTGGAAAGTTCTCCTTCTTCATTGCTGCCCAATTGCCCCATCAAAGTGGGAGACAGAGTCCGTGTGAAGCCGAGCGTTGATATGCCCAAGTACAAATGGGGTTACGTCAATCATAGGAGCGTCGGAGTTGTGACAAGTAAGGGGGCTAGAATGCTCACTATACCAACGCGAGTTGAGTGCGGATACTTTTGAAATATTTAAAGCCAGACACTGAAATAATAGTGCCAAAGATTTTTTTTCAATTGTAAATTGTGGTGTTTCTTTGAATTATTATACATTTTGTCGACGGGAAATTTTATCGACAACCATAACCTAACCTAACAACTTAATCTAACCCCCCTAAAACTTGTCGGTAACGTGTCATTGACGAAGTGTATTCAGCAAGTTTCTTGGTAGTTGTAAGAAATTAAAAAATGTAGCATATTGATTAGAGTTTAATTTTGAAAGCAAGTCCACCAAACAATTCTCTTTCCCAGACGTAAGCAGCAACGGTCAGTACTTGATGGTTAATTTTCCACAGCAGCACAATTGGCAGGGTCTCGTCAGTGAAATGGAAGTCGTGCCCTCCTGCCATTTGAACATCACGTGCGATGGGTGTGATACTCCGTCCATTGCGGGTAATATAAAAATTATAATGAAAAAAGATTTTTTCATTGGTTGATTGATCAGTCCTGTTTACGGATGTTTATGATTATTATTTTTTCTTTATTACCTACTGTACTTCTCAAATAAGGATGAATTTGTTTGCAGGAGCCTTGTTTAAATGCAAGAGCTGCGACAACTACAATTACTGCGAAGAGTGTTTTCATACAAAGAGAAGCCATAGACATCTTTTCAATCGTATCGCTGAACCAGGTAGGACGAACTCTATCTGTAGAGCTTAGATAATTTAAGAACTAGGGCAATTTAAGATTAATAAGACGTTTATGTTCGTTACGTAAATGTGACTGTACCTCGGTGGTAGAGCGCGTTTCTTCAAAAGTTCAGGGTGTGATTCTTGAGGTTAAAATGCTTGTGAACAAAATGTTTTAATCGTATCAGCTCGATGGCAGAACGCGTTGAAATTGGTTACAGAATCATCATTTAAAATAATAGTGATGCTTAAACTTCTAAAAGTAGTTTTAACCATAATACATCAAATTGCAGATGACGTTTTTATTTTAATCCAATACAGGCGTACCCTGCTTAACGTAGTAGATACGTTCCTGGAAGACTATGTTAAACGAAACTACACTAAGCGAAGTACCTTTTCCCATTGAAATGCATGTATTATCGAAAGATACGTTCCCGACGTAAGATTTTCAGCCCTATAACGTAACACACACGCATGAAAAATACACATTAAATACAAATAATAAATATTATAAAATAAAGTAGTTAAAACGATTTAACAATTAAAAGTAAATAACACTCGCCATCAGTAGCGTAGACGAAGGTTTGGTGGAGAGGTGGTGGGGAAGGAGTTACTGTAAATGTAATAATAATATAAAGGGTGAAATAATGAAGCAGCAAAACACCGCCAACTAACGTAATCAGTACGCGGGCAAACTGTATGTAAACAGACCCCTGTGAAGCAGTACGCATACGCAGTGTGACGTTGCTAGTCTTGGAGCCTACAAGAGCGTCTACGTTACGTAGTATCAATTTTTGGCAAATAATATATGTTGCGTAGTTCTTAAATACGTTATATCGCGGTAAAGTACGACGTTAAACGAAAAATTGTAGTAATTTGTTAACTTGGGTATATCGAAACTACGTTAAGCGAGGTTCACCTGTAGTTAAAAGGTAACATCTAAGAAGCTCATTTCCTCACGACGCGGGGGTGAATGTGCCTCAAGGGTCGCCTGAGCCAGAACAGAAACAGAGTAAGTGGCCAATTTGACTCCACCCGATGCCAGCGGCTGGGACCAACCCAGCGCCACACCACTTGGAGTCCACTACCGTAACCATTGAATTACCTGGCGCCTATAATCCAATAGTTAAGAATAGAAAAAGATTTAGTGAAACGTGCTACTCACTCAACAGGAAGCCCCGCCGTGTATGCAGGTTCCCCAGGAAGGGGAAAATTCCGCAAGAAAGATTTCTCACAAGGAAAGGACGGCTTGATCGATGACTGGTACCGTTGTGTTAGAAATCTCAACGTCTCATCGAGGGAAAACTGGTCTCACCGCCTCATTGATGGCACTGGAAGTTTTTGGCAGAGTTGCGGTCAGGAAGGGAAGGTAGGGACAACTGGTTTATTGGGTTTTATATCACGACAAAGACTGACCCTGTTGGTGTAGTGCTGAAGTAATCTTTGACATATTAGGCTGAACTTGTTAGAAATTATTATACTGCTTGCCAAAGATCACTAAAGTTGGTGGGATTACAGTTTTCCTAAATTAAATTGCATGGGAACCATTTTACAACAAAGGGGAATGTTGTATAAATCTTTGTATTGTATACTAAAAATTCATGAACGTAGTAAAATTTGAGTAATTCTTTAGCACTGGATTCGTCTTGAAATGCTACCTAATGTTGCTGTGGAAAGCCTGCGTATGTTGGTTGATCCTGCGGATAGTTCATACATGCCATCTCTTGTGGTGATCAAGTGGGGAAATTCCCTCTCAAAACTCTGCCAAGTTACTACCATTAACGTCACTCCATCTGACACTTGGGTCACACTTCTTCATGGAATAAAAGAGGTGATCCAATTTAATTTGCCTTTTAATTATTTCGTAAAGTCACTTATTAAATCTTAATCAATGGTAATTTTTATGGATTTGCGTTTTTCGGTTCTTTTAATGAAGGTAGTATAGATTTCACCAAATATTTTAAGTTTAGTATCTGAACATACCCTGTTTAAATAGTTAATAAAAAGTAATAGTAATTTAGAACTTAAGATAATATGCATTTAACGATTTTCATTTTCCTCTAGTACGTGAAATACATCGAAATTGGCATTAGAGAGTGCAAGAGCGGCGGTATAGACTGCAGGGTTCACGGTTTGTCCATCACCGGAAGGATGTTAGACGAATGCTCGGAAACGGCATCCATTGGCTGTTTTCTCGCCTCAGATAACGAAGATGCAGAGGTTAGTTGTCTTTGGCGATTCTTCATGGTTGTCCTAATGTTGAGGTTGTCATTGGTAGTAGTAATAACAACAATAAATAATAATAATAATGTGTGGGGTTCCTTAGCCTCCTTCGTAACATCTGACAGGTCACCTGATAGGTGGAATCGACAGTTTTTCGTGCGATCTGAACTACTACCCCGGCAAGGAAGACCCAGAAGAAACCCCTTAATCGTTAAAATGTGAAGCCCGGGGCGAGAGTCGAACCCAGGGCCTTCAAATTAACTCTTCGTTGTTTTATCACTAAGCTGCCCTGACAGGTTCATTGGTAGTAATAGCGTGTTATATTGTTAAAATAGGGCCCTTTGTTTCATCTTCATACAAAATTTTAAACTACTGTAGTTAAAAAATGTTTTAATGACAATGGTTTGTTTCAAAAGGACGAAGTTCAGGAGATAACTCGGCGTAGCGTTTCCTCATCGAGTCGAGAGTACGAGTCGAAGGTCTTGGTTTGGGGTTTGAACGACAAAGATCAATTAGGAGGGTTGAAAGGGTCGAAGATTAAGTTGCCGGTGCTCTCAGACACTTTGAGCAATCTGAGACCCATTCATATTTCAGGAGGATCAAAATCTCTCTTCATAGTCTCCCAGGAAGGAAAGGTAAGCTGGGTCACTTTTGCGTCAAAAAAAGGTAAGAGGGCGAGAGGAGAGGTATTCTGTTTTGAAAAAACAACTTTTTACTCGATTACGAGCTCAGTTGAGTCTGTACAATATCAATATTAAGGGAGCGAAGCCACAATAAGAAATGGATTTATATTTTAGAGCACAATCTTTCAGTTATTTTAAGGCCTTCATCAGGTGCGAGTGATAGAAGGGGGTTAGTTTATAAGGAATGTGGGACCACAGATGAGGAAAAAGGGGATTTAAAGAAGACCGAAGATATAAAACGAATAGAAAGTACATTTACGTCCTCTAGGGGCGCGTTTCCCGCACCCTGACAGTTTGTTTCTTAATGTTACAGCGGCTTAAAATGTACGTAACGTGGAATCCTCCAAACTCTATCCTTCAAATTATTTTTGCAGGAAGCAAAAATGATGAAGAATTCTGAGGGTGATCCCGGAGTCAACCCGGAAGGGAGAGGGTGATCCCGGAGTCAACCCGGAAGGGAGAGGGTGATCCCGGAGTCAACCCGGAAGGGAGAGGGTGATCCCGGAGTCAACCCGGAAGGGAGAGGGTGATCCCGGAGTCAACCCGGAAGGGAGAGGGTGATCCCGGAGTCAACCCGGAAGGGAGAGGGTGATCCCGGAGTCAACCCGGAAGGGAGAGGGTGACCATTTGGTTGCGGTAACTTGAGTTAGCCCCCAATTTTAAAAATGTTACTTACAATTTAATGGGTAAGTTACGTGGTAACTACGTAGTTAGTCCCACATTTGAGGGAGACCACTTTATGTAGGTAATTTGACTAACTCGAGTGTAATTTACTCCCAGTTTGGGGGGAAACGTTACCCCCTATTTGTGGGGTAATTACATAGTTACCACCAAAATTGTGGTTAACTACATGGATACACTCAATTTGTAGATTACTTTTCTTTCTCTTTCGGTTGTTTGTTACTTGCTCCACGTTATTTCTTGGTAGTAATT